>JAVYIG010005321.1:0-139574 GCA_035222895.1 Strongylocentrotus droebachiensis | reverse complement strand
TCTATGACCCCGAGCTCCACGGTTTCATCTTCTATGACACCAAGCACCATTGCTTCATCAAGTGCCATGTCAAGTAGCACTATTTCATTGTCTTTGACCCCGAGCTCCACGGTTTCATCTTCTATGACACCAAGCACCATTGCTTCATCAAGTGCCATGTCAAGTAGCACTATTTCATTGTCTATGACCCCGAGCTCCACGGTTTCATCTTCTATGATACCAAGCACCATTGCTTCATCAAGTGCCATGTCAAGTAGCACTATTTCATTGTCTATGACCCCGAGCTCCACGCTTTCATCTTCTATGACACCAAGCACCATTGCTTCATCAAGTGCCATGTCAAGTAGCACTATTTCATTGTCTATGACCCCGAGCTCCACGGTTTCATCTTCTATGACACCAAGCACCATTGCTTCATCAAGTGCCATGTCAAGTAGCACTATTTCATTGTCTATGACCCCGAGCTCCACAGTTTCATCTTCTATGACACCAAGCACCATTGCTTCATCAAGTGCCATGTCAAGTAGCACTATTTCATTGTCTATGACCCCGAGCTCCACGGTTTCATCTTCTATGACACCAAGCACCATTGCTTCATCAAGTGCCATGTCAAGTAGCACTATTTCATTGTCTATGACCCCGAGCTCCATTGTTTCATCTTCTATGACACCAAGCACCATTGCTTCATCAAGTGCCATGTCAAGTAGCACTATTTCAATGTCTATGACCCCGAGCTCCACGGTTTCATCTTCTATGACACCAAGCACCATTGCTTCATCAAGTACCATGTCAAGTAGCACTATTTCATTGTCTATGACCCCGAGCTCCACGGTTTCATCTTCTATGACACCAAGCACCATTGCTTCATCAAGTACCATGTCAAGTAGCACTTTTTCATTGTCTATGACCCCGAGCTCCACGGTTTCATCTTCTATGACACCAAGCACCATTGCTTCATCAAGTGCCATGTCAAGTAGCACTATTTCATTGTCTATGACCCCGAGCTCCACTGTTTCATCTTCTATGACACCAAGCAACATTGCTTCATCAAGTGCCATGTCAAGTAGCACTATTTCACTGTCTATGACCCCGAGCTCCACGGTTTCATCTTCTATGACATCAAGCACCATTGCTTCATCAAGTACCATGTCAAGTAGCACTATTTCATTGTCTATGACCCCGAGCTCCACTGTTTCATCTTCTATGACACCAAGCACCATTGCTTCATCAAGTGCCATGTCAAGTAGCACTTTTTCATTGTCTATGACCCCGAGCTCCACGCTTTCATCTTCTATGACACCAAGCACCATTGCTTCATCAAGTGCCATGTCAAGTAGCACTATTTCATTGTCTATGACCCCGAGCTCCACTGTTTCATCTTCTATGACACCAAGCACCATTGCTTCATCAAGTGCCATGTCAAGTAGCACTTTTTCATTGTCTATGACCCCGAGCTCCACGGTTTCATCTTCTATGACACCAAGCAACATTGCTTCATCAAGTGCCATGTCAAGTAGCACTATTTCATTGTCTATGACCCCGAGCTCCACGGTTTCATCTTCTATGACACCAAGCACCATTGCTTCATCAAGTGCCATGTCAAGTAGCACTTTTTCATTGTCTATGACCCCGAGCTCCACGGTTTCATCTTCTATGACACCAAGCACCATTGCTTCATCAAGTGCCATGTCAAGTAGCACTATTTCATTGTCTATGACCCCGAGCTCCACGGTTTCATCTTCTATGACACCAAGCACCATTGCTTCATCAATTGCCATGTCAAGTAGCACTATTTCATTGTCTATGACCCCGAGCTGCACGGTTTCATCTTCTATGACACCAAGCACCATTGCTTCATCAAGTGCCATGTCAAGTAGCACTATTTCATTGTCTATGACCCCGAGCTCCACGGTTTCATCTTCTATGACACCAAGCACCATTGCTTCATCAAGTGCCATGTCAAGTAGCACTTTTTCATTGTCTATGACCCCGAGCTCCACGGTTTCATCTTCTATGACACCAAGCACCATTGCTTCATCAAGTGCCATGTCAAGTAGCACTTTTTCATTGTCTATGATCCCGAGCTCCACGGTTTCATCTTCTATGACACCAAGCACCATTGCTTCATCAAGTGCCATGTCAAGTAGCACTTTTTCATTGTCTATGACCCCGAGCTCCACGGTTTCATCTTCTATGACACCAAGCACCATTGCTTCATCAAGTGCCATGTCAAGTAGCACTATTTCATTGTCTATTACTCCGAGCTCCACGGTTTCATCTTCTATGACACCAAGCACCATTGCTTCATCAAGTGCCATGTCAAGTAGCACTATTTCATTGTCTATGACCCCGAGCTCCACGGTTTCATCTTCTATGACACCAAGCACCATTGCTTCATCAAGTGCCATGTCAAGTAGCACTATTTCATTGTCTATGACCCCGAGCTCCACGCTTTCATCTTCTATGACACCAAGCACCATTGCTTCATCAAGTGCCATGTCAAGTAGCACTATTTCATTGTCTATTACTCCGAGCTCCACGGTTTCATCTTCTATGACACCAAGCACCATTACTTCATCAAGTGCCATGTCAAGTAGCACTATTTCATTGTCTATGACCCCGAGCTCCACGGTTTCATCTTCTATGACACCAAGCACCATTGCTTCATCAAGTGCCATGTCAAGTAGCACTATTTCATTGTCTATGACCCCGAGCTCCACGGTTTCATCTTCTATGACACCAAGCACCATTGCTTCATTAAGTACCATGTCAAGTAGCACTTTTTCATTGTCTATGACCTCGACCTCCACGGTTTCATCTTCTATGACACCAAGCACCATTGCTTCATCAAGTGCCATGTCAAGTAGCACTATTTCACCGTCTTTGACCCCGAGCTCCACGGTTTCATCTTCTATGACACCAAGCACCATTGCTTCATCAAGTGCCATGTCAAGTAGCACTATTTCATTGTCTATTACTCCGAGCTCCACGGTTTCATCTGTGACACCAACCTCCACTTTGTCATCGTCAGTAACACCAACCTCCACTGTGTCATCGTCAGTAACACCAAGCGCTACCGTATCATCGTCAGTAACACCAACCACCACTTTGTCATCGTCAGTAACACCAACCTCCACTGTATCATCGTCAGTAACACCAAGCGCTACTGTATCATCGTCAGTAACACCAAGCGCTACTGTGTCATCGTCAGTAACACCAAGCGCTACTGTATCATCGTCAGTAACACCAACCTCCACTGTGTCATCGTCAGTAACACCAAGCGCTACTGTATCATCGTCAGTAACACAAACCACCACTTTGTCATCGTCAGTAACACCAACCTCCACTGTATCATCGTCAGTAACACCAAGCGCTACTGTATCATCGTCAGTAACACCAACCACCACTGTGTCATCGTCAGTAACACCAAGCGCTACTGTATCATCGTCAGTAACACCAACCACCACTGTGTCATCGTCAGTAACACCAACCACCACTGTGTCATCGTCAGTAACACCAAGCGCTACTGTATCATCATCAGTAACACCAACCACCACTTTGTCATCGTCAGTAACACCAACCTCCACTGTATCATCGTCAGTAACACCAACCACCACTGTGTCATCGTCAGTAACACCAAGCGCTACTGTATCATCGATAGTAACACCAACCACCACCTTGTCATCGTCAGTAACACCAAGCGCTACTGTATCATCGTCAGTAACACCAAGCACCACTTTGTCATCGTCAGTAACACCAACCTCCACTTCATCATCGTCAGTAACACCAACCACCACTGTGTCATCGTCAGTAACACCAAGCGCTACTGTATCATCGTCAGTAACACCAACCACCACTGTGTCATCGTCAGTGACACCAACTTCCACTTTTTCATCTACAGTGACACCAACCTCCACTGTGTCATCTACAGTGACACCAACCTCCACTTTGTCATCGTCAGTAACACCAACCTCCACTGTATCATCGTCAGTAACACCAACCACCACTGTGTCATCGTCAGTACCACCAAGCGCTACTGTGTCATCGTCAGTAACACCAAGCGCTACTGTATCATCGTCAGTAACACCAACCACCACTGTGTCATCGTCAGTAACACCAACCACCACTGTGTCATCGTCAGTAACACCAAGCGCTACTGTATCATCATCAGTAACACCAACCACCACTTTGTCATCGTCAGTAACACCAACCTCCACTGTATCATCGTCAGTAACACCAACCACCACTTTGTCATCGTCAGTAACACCAAGCGCTACTGTATCATCGTCAGTAACACCAAGCACCACTTTGTCATCGTCAGTAACACCAACCTCCACTTTATCATCGTCAGTAACACCAACCACCACTGTGTCATCGTCAGTAACACCAAGCGCTACTGTATCATCGTCAGTAACACCAACCACCACTGTGTCATCGTCAGTGACACCAACTTCCACTTTTTCATCTACAGTGACACCAACCTCCACTGTGTCATCTACAGTGACACCAACCTCCACTTTGTCATCGTCAGTAACACCAACCTCCACTGTATCATCGTCAGTAACACCAACCACCACTGTGTCATCGTCAGTAACACCAAGCGCTACTGTGTCATCGTCAGTAACACCAAGCGCTACTGTATCATCGTCAGTAACACCAACCACCACTTTGTCATCGTCAGTAACACCAACCTCCACTGTATCATCGTCAGTAACACCAACCACCACTGTGTCATCGTCAGTAACACCAAGCGCTACTGTGTCATCGTCAGTAACACCAAGCGCTACTGTATCATCGTCAGTAACACCAACCACCACTTTGTCATCGTCAGTAACACCAACCTCCACTGTATCATCGTCAGTAACACCAACCACCACTGTGTCATCGTCAGTAACACCAACCACCACTGTGTCATCGTCAGTAACACCAAGCGCTACTGTATCATCGACAGTAACACCAACCACCACTTTGTCATCGTCAGTAACACCAACCTCCACTGTATCATCGTCAGTAACACCAACCACCACTGTGTCATCGTCAGTAACACCAAGCGCTACTGTATCATCGTCAGTAACACCAACCACCACTTTGTCATCGTCAGTAACACCAAGCGCTACTGTATCATCGTCAGTAACACCAAGCACCACTTTGTCATCGTCAGTAACACCAACCTCCACTGTATCATCGTCAGTAACACCAACCACCACTGTGTCATCGTCAGTAACACCAAGCGCTACTGTATCATCGTCAGTAACACCAACCACCACTGTGTCATCGTCAGTGACACCAACCTCCACTTTTTCATCTACAGTGACACCAACCTCCACTGTGTCATCTACAGTGACACCAACCTCCACTTTGTCATCGTCAGTAACACCAACCTCCACTGTATCATCGTCAGTAACACCAACCACCACTGTGTCATCGTCAGTAACACCAAGCGCTACTGTTTCATCGTCAGTAACACCAAGCGCTACTGTATCATCGTCAGTAACACCAACCACCACTTTTTCATCGTCAGTAACACCAACCTCCACTGTATCATCGTCAGTAACACCAACCACCACTGTGTCATCGTCAGTAACACCAAGCGCTACTGTCACATCTATAGCTGGTAAGCAAACATATCATTATAGTAAACAAATATACCATGCACTGAGAGGCTCTTGTTGAAATTATTGATCGAGGAGGCAGGAATAGCACTATTTTCTGAGGGGCGTAGTTCCGAAAACATAGTGGTATTTCTGTCGCCGAGGAATCCATAATTTCACCAGTGGCTTGAAATAATAAGCAAATATTAATCGACTACGATGGTAATGGTACATACTATCATCACCGAGGCGATGATATTATGTTTCCATTGCCCGAGTAAAGGAGGTTAATATTTGTTTCATATCCCACATCGGCAATAAGGTCTATTTAAAGTGAATTTTACATAATTAAAAGAACAGATTTTGCAGATAGTTTAGCTTCAGCTAGATTTTACAAAAACTTGACATTGACATTGACATTTCGCGTAACCTACTTTGTATGCGTATTCGCTGGCAAGTGGGGCAGCAGAAAAATAAAATAAAAGAATACGGTACAAAAGTCCTATCGCAGGGAGACTTATCTTTCATTTATCATGTGACCTCGTTTAGACCAATCAGATTGCAAGATTCTTAGTATGCGGGATATAATGCATGATATATTTGTTTTATATTTTTTAAACCAACCAAAAAATAATGGTAATACTAATGTTTACTGTCACTGAAGTAGTGAAGAGTGCAGCGCATACGCGCGACCGCGACCAATATCACATTGATCTTGATCGATCGTATATATACGACGTCATCCATGGTATAGTGATATGGTATAGTGCACAATACCATGGATGACGTCACGGTAACATCATAGCAGTGTTATGTTTGGTCACGTGATGCTATGCTGATCAATCACTGAACAGGATTTCATTGATCAAAACTATAATACCCTTTAATAGCACATGATGCGTTGTTTGCTGACGCAAGATTGAGTCACTAATTGTTTTTGTGTTCGAAGCCAGAATTTGGATTTGGGTCCCTTCAGAATAAAAATGATTATTTTAAGTATTCTTACATATTACTGACTGTGGTGGACGATTTGGCGAACTAACTAGTTGCCCAAGACCCATAGTAATGACACCATGCACTGTAATTTGGTTATACACTGTAGCAGGCAAGGTTCAATCTGCAATTTTAATAAAAAGATAAACAATAAATCATCTTGCATAAACTGACATGAAAATAACATATCATGTATCAAATTAAATATACCCTGAAAATCCTAATAACTGTTATCATAACAAAGGAAAACAAACAATGCCTTTCTCACTATATATCTGACTACGGTAAATACATGCAACAAATAATAACTCACCGACGGTGACTTTGACATTCTTCAAGGTCATATCATTATACTACTACGTACATGTACATTAAGACGCACTACCGTGCACGACAATTACGTAACCTACATACACGTGTACAATCTTTCACGTGAACGATTCATTCATGTCATAATTTCATCATCTCAAATTAGTGTCATAAACATCATATTTCATTAAGCTATCTAGCTGTAAAGACAATATAACTCATAAACTTCAAGATAACATATTCATTTCTACTTACATCATTGGGCTTGTATCACAACATTAAACGAAAACTTAGGCAACTCTGGGAGGCAACTATCCCATGACGTGGAAAATCAGTAACACACAAAATCCAGTACGCCCTCAAGCGGCCTAATCCATACACTTTCTACAAAGCGACGCCTGTGACATCACAAGGAACGGCTTCAAGCAAAACGTCACCCTGTACTCCACATTCCGGCCCTCTTAAATGAGAAAGCCTTACTGAACATTTAACAATACTTTGTTCATTTGAAACATTTCAAAATTAAGTCTATCCACAATTGCTACTTGCAATAAATCATTGTTCCTTTAAATTCTTCAACTTCTTATACTGTTCAAGTGACCTTTTTTCTTCTTCACACCTTTAAATAACTAATCACCCTTAACCTATTCAATGATCTTGACCATTAATATCAACATAAAATATCTGAAGAGTTTCTTTTCAGCAAACAACTAAGTAATTTCAAAAGCTTTGACATTTGCATAAAATGAACCAAGTGTATATCAAATGCACTACATAAAGCAAATATCCTTCTCTACATCACCATGACAACCCCTATCAGAACTCCCAACATTTCTTGTCAGAATTTAGAATCATTTTGGTAAACATCGACGACTCTAAAGATAACTGTAAGCAACCACGCTGCTTCCTCACTATAATTCCCGACACCAGGAATGACACTAAAAAATGTTTTAATCCAAAACTAAATCTTCTTACTGACTCAGACGATGGGAGATCTGAGAGAGATGTGCCAAGTTAAACATACAATCAACAACTTGACTGTACCGTAAACACACATTTTATGTTTGTAAGTAACTTTCTACTCGAGCTTCACATGAAGAACTGAACTTTTGACCTTTCCTATTTAAATACCCTTTGTATTTGTAACAACACTGTACTAAAAGGCAAACTACATGTATACTACATGTGCCTTGACATGAGGAAGGATAAATTTCCAAATATGCTTAATTCCTGATAATCAGGCATACTTTCAAATAAAAATTTGCATATATTGCATTAATCAACATGACAACTAGTAGAACCTTTCTACACACAACTCACATTTTCTGTGTCTAAATATGAAATAATCTTTTACAACTTTACCACTATACTACCAAGAAAATGATATGCAAACCAATTCTGGAATAAATTCCATCTTAAACCAGAATGTTAAATGAAGCAATACATTTACATAAGTAAATATACAGTAATCTGATAATCACTGAAGCTACATGTAAATTACCATCAAACAACATACACAACTGCACATTTACTGCAACTTAAATGCTGCTAAATGCCATGTTTACATTTTACACTGGAAAAATAACAAATCGTTTTAAAATTTGAAAATTACTCCATAACTTCAAGTGTAATACATTAATGTTCATTAGTTCATGAGTCTTTGAATTGCAGACAGTCATTTTACTAAATGTATCAGTTTATGTCCTCTTCTTGTAAGCCGTTCAGTTTCTCAATTCTCAGTTATCAGTCACTGTTGAGTTGCGATGCGATGGTACCCATCTTTCTCTTCTTTGCAACTGCGGTAAGTACTCTCTAGACCAGCGCCTCCAGAATACGTCGGCGAGATACTGTATTTGACGCCACCTCCTTCTCGAGTAGACATCTGATCTGTCCGTCACTGTTGGTGGCAGTTGCGGCTTCCTGTTCAGCAGAAGTAGGTGATTGGGAGTCAAGGCCTCAAGATCATTGACATCATCTGATACACTTGTTAGAGGCCTGTTGTTGACGATGCTCTCAATTTCGCAGAAGAGAGTTGTCAGACTTTCACCTGAGAGCACCTGTTGCTTAGTTACTGCCAGTATGAGCTTCCTCACAGTCCCAATCTGCCTTTCCCAGACTCCTCCAAAATGGGAAGCAGTGGGTGGGTTGAATGTCCATTTGATGCCTTTTTGGAGCAGGTCTGCGCTGATTTGAGCTTTGTTCCACCCATCTATTTCTCCTTTTAGCTCTCTCTCAGCTCCAACAAGATTAGTGCCATTATCTGAGAGCATCTCCTTGATATTGCCCCTGCGAGCGATGAAACGACGAATGGCACTGATACAAGAGTCCGTATCCAAAGAATGAGCGACTTCCAAATGAATGGCGCGTGTGGTAAGACATGTAAACATGACTCCATATCTCTTCTCCATGCTGCGACCCCTTTTAACCTGAAAGGGGCCGAAATAGTCAATGCCAACCTTGGAAAATGGAGGCTCGTCAGGTAACAGTCTATTCTCAGGCAGGTCAGCCATCTTCTGACTCATCATCTTTCCTCTTTGCCGCCTGCACATGACACATCTGCTAATCATGCTCCTGATAGCTGCTCCTGCTCCAAGCATCCAACACTTCTCACGAAGCACAGAAAGGACATAATTTCTTCTACTATGCCCTGCCTTTACATGAACATCTCTCAAGATCAGATCTGACACGTGACTTCCCTTGGGTAAGACGACTGGGTGTTTAGCCTCTAATGGTAGAGCTGATCTCTCTAATCTTCCTCCAACTCTAACAAGACCCTCGTCTATCTTAGGGTCCAGCTTGTAGAGTTGACTTGTCTTTGTCACTTTACCAGCTGAATCGGTCAATGATTCAATCTCCTTCTGGAAGAAACATTTTTGCACGTAATGCAAAATTCTCTTCTCTGCTTTCTGCATGTCGTCGTAACTGATCCTTTTGAAGTCCCTCAGCTCTTGCTCTGTCTGGGTTTTTCCTTTGAGTTTCAACCACTGCAGATCTTCAGGCCTCTTCCGAAATGGAATGGGAAGTTGATAGTGATCACCATCTCTGCAAACTCCTTCCTGCCAGGTCTTCAAGGCTTTCTGATCATTGATGGACATGCTCTTTTCATCATCATGAAGGTATTCTGTCCCTTCTAGCTTCCAAAATTTGCGAACTTGTTCTTCAAGGAGCATGTTACCATCATCAGAGATGAAGCTAGACGAGGCTTGGAAACTCTGTAAACTACTTCCATTTCCAAGTGGACCATTTAACGTCCATCCAAGTATTGTCTTGACAGCATAAACTTCACCAGGTTTACCTGCTTTGATTTCAAGTGGCATCAGGGCTTCAGGCACATCCTGTCCAATCAGTATGGTTACTTGGTTCTTCCCGGTGACTGGAAGATCAATACCACAAAGATGTTGATATTTCGAAATATCTTCCTCCCTGGCCATGTTTGCAGTACTGATGTTAAGGCTCGGACGAGTTAGAATTTCAGCCTCTATCATCTTGTCTGCTGTGGAGCCTTTAACCCTGAACTTGACGGCTTCGCATTCCATTGCTCTTTTAGGGCTTTCCAGTGTTGAGACCTGAATGACTTTCTTTTTCCCCTTTGTCTGGAGCACATCTATTAATTCTTGCAGACAGAATGAGTTCGTAGAACCAGGGTCCAGCAAAGCTAAGGTCTCAATGCTTTCTCCACCATCTGCAGCACTGACAGTAACCGGGATTATTGGAAGGGCTACTCTGCAACCTCCGGCCCTCGTGGCATTGGAACTAGCATGAGATGCTACATCATAGTCAGTCTGAGTTGATGAGTCATTCGATTCCCTTCTTGTTCTCCAAGGTGTAGGATTTCCTGAAGATGGTCTCATCCTTCTCCCGGTATGGAGGAACTTGGTATGCCTTTGATTGCACCCCTTGACTGAGCAGGTCCTATTAAGGATGCACTTTGAGGATACATGACCAGGTAACAAGCAATTGAAACATAGCCTGTTCATGAAGGCAAAATCAAAGCGTTCATCAGGCTCCATGGCTTTAAATTCCTGAAAACCGAAAAGGTCATGGCTGTCCTGACACATGATGCAGTTCTTGGTCGATGAATTCACAGAGGTAGTAAACATGCTTGCCTGACCTCTACCTGACACAAATCTTTCCTTTACAGTCCTTGCACTTCCTAGATTCTTTGGTCCACCCATAAGTAAGGCTCCAAATACAGGATCATTGAGTTCATCAGCTGCGCCGGTGATGAATTCAACTGCATGCTGGATGTTAGGCTGTCTGCCACTATCCCTGATGGTCTTTACGAAACGCAACCACCGGCTCTTCAGATGGAATGGCAAACGTTCAATGACCTTCACCAGCTCACTTCTGCTGCTCATCTCGTGAAGCATCCCAAGAGCCATCAAAGTTTCAGCACAGGTCTTTAGCTGATCAGCAAAATCCCTCAGATGTTTAGGATTGCTCTGAATAACTGGACCTTCCGTGACCTTCCTAATCCAGGCGTCACTGATCTTATGGTCACTTCCAAAGCGATCTATCAGAAGTGTTCTGGCATGAAAGTACCCATCATCTTGATGCATCATGAGACAACATTGGATTATGTCTTTGGCAGCTCCAGTACAAAGATGATACAACTTGAGCAGCTTGGCGTTATTGTCCAATGATGAATTTCCAATGACACTATCAAATGATCGTATGAACTCAAAGAAATTCAATGGGTTACCATCAAAAGACATAATGTTGGCACTTGAAATTGTGATGGCTTCTAACAGCTGTTGATGTTGTCTCTGTCCTTGCTGTAGATGATGTAAGATGTCAGAGTCCATCTTACCAGTTATCTTTTCATCTTGACTGGTCAGTGTCAGGTTTTCACTCGCTGGCTTCATTCTCGTTCTAACAGGAGTTGATGAACCTTGTTGGGGAGGTTCAGACTTGGAAGGCTCAGTCTTCTGTTCTATGGACCGAGTACCTCTATATACAGTTTCCTCCGCTTCAGCGATCTTTAATCTAGTCTTCAGAAGAAGCTCAGCTTTCCGTTGTTTAAGCTTCATTTCTTCATTTCTTATCCTCCAACTCGCCGAGGTGGTGCTACTCCCCCTTTGGCTAGCTGAGTCCTCAGGTCTAATACTGTCCGACTTGTGGTCCTTGAAGGTAACCTCTGGATCTGTGCTGTTATCCATGGCGATACTCATGATGGAGGATATGACAGTCACACAAGTTGATATTGAACTGTTGTGGTGGACGATTTGGCGAACTAACTAGTTGCCCAAGACCCATAGTAATGACACCATGCACTGTAATTTGGTTATACACTGTAGCAGGCAAGGTTCAATCTGCAATTTTAATAAAAAGATAAACAACAATAAATCATCTTGCATAAACTGACATGAAAATAACATAATCATGTATCAAATTAAATATACCCTGAAAATCCTAATAACTGTTATCATAACAAAGGAAAACAAACAATGCCTTTCTCACTATATATCTGACTACGGTAAATACATGCAACAAATAATAACTCACCGACGGTGACTTTGACATTCTTCAAGGTCATATCATTATACTACTACGTACATGTACATTAAGACGCACTACCGTGCACGACAATTACGTAACCTACATACACGTGTACAATCTTTCACGTGAACGATTCATTCATGTCATAATTTCATCATCTCAAATTAGTGTCATAAACATCATATTTCATTAAGCTATCTAGCTGTAAAGACAATATAACTCATAAACTTCAAGATAACATATTCATTTCTACTTACATCATTGGGCTTGTATCACAAAATTAAACGAAAACTTAGGCAACTCTGGGAGGCAACTATCCCATGACGTGGAAAATCAGTAACACACAAAATCCAGTACGCCCTCAAGCGGCCTAATCCATACACTTTCTACAAAGCGACGCCTGTGACATCACGAGGAACGGCTTCAAGCAAAACGTCACCCTGTACTCCACACTGACGTACGACCTATACAAATTATTTATGTTTATTACCATCCGAATCAGTCGATTGAGTCCGTTATTTCTCTGCCTTTTATTTTTCCTTCTGGCTATTCATTGTTTGTTACAGCTTTGACCATGTTGATTACAAGTCTTGCTTTCAAAATATGACTCATTAACCATTCGAATTAATCATACGTAGTGACGTCAGCATCCCACCATTTTATTGAATTCACACAGGACGAAAATGAAACGCACATTAATGAAATTGAATAAACAAAGTTGTTGAAATCGACAGGAAAGCATTTATCATTATTGTTATTATTGCTTTCAATTATAATCTTCATTTTCTTTTTCTTCTCGTCCATTAGTATTATCATTATTGGTGTTATTATCGTTATTATTATCATTATTAGTGTTATTATCGTTATTATTATCATTATTAGTGTTATTATCGTTATTATTATCATTATTAGTGTTATTATTGTTATTATTATCATTATTAGCGTTATTATCGTTATTATTATTATCATTATTAGCGTTATTATCGTTATTATTATTATCATTATTAATGTTATTATCGTTATTATTATTATTATTGTTATAACTATTATCATTATTATTGTTTTTTTCTTTTACAGATGTAGGAGTTTCCGCCACAGTAAGCTTTGATATGACATTCGAAACACAGGATAATGTACTATTAGTGTTCACAGTTGACCTCAATGACCCAACTTCCGCTCGCTTCGGTGAGCTGCAGACCTTTTTCTGTAGAGCGGTAAGTGTTCTCCAGAAATCCGCACTATTTATTTATTTATCTATTTATTTATTTTGTTTTATTTCTACAGGGTAGCCCCATCAGTAGTTAAAATACTGTTTGTTGATGATATAGATGTTCAATTGCAAGCTTTGTGTGGAGGTGTCATGGTACAGAGGTTTTTTCACATGACTCTTTATCCAGTAAGTGAGGGTTCGAATTCAATCCGGGCACTAGTAATAATAATATAATAATAACAATAACAACAATAATCGAAAATAATATCGCTAGTGATATTCGTTTGTCTCGCAATGTGGTCAATAAGGAATCTAAAAGTTCACGACGTTTCGTGCGCTACTGCAACACTTCGTCAGGTGATAACAACTACTGTAAGCAAGGGTCTTTTATACTTTACGGGAGGACCGGCGGAGCGGTCTATAATTCGATCGATAATTGGAACAATAACGCACAATGTCTACAGACCCTTGCTTACAGTAGTTGTTATCACCTGACGAAGTGTTGCAGTAGCGCACGAAACGTCGTGAACTTTTAGATTCCTTATTGACCACAATGCGAGACAAACGAATATCACTAGCGATATTATTTTTGATACTACATCCGCAATGAGTAATATATTTAGCATTAATAACAATAATAATAGCTGAATTTATATTGCATCTGAAGGAATGCTGGATAGGTCTACATAGTACTATTATTGCCCTGGATTTAGTCCCGATGAAACCATTCAAGAAATAAATTCCTACAGCGTACTATAATTGCAGAAATGCAGGAATTTCGTTTTATAACAGACAGGTTTAAAGATAAAGACCAGTTTAATGGTCATGCGATTGCATTGTGAAAGAAACTTTGTGGAATCCATCAGAAAAGGTTGATTATCTAGCATATAAGTATTGGTGTGTACTGCAAGGTTCTGGAATCATCAAAATGATAAGAAATTTGGCCCAGTCTTCGTAAAGTTACAAGCACTGTACACAGAAAGATGTATATGGGACTACGCACACTTGCGCGACACGTGTGTTTATCTCTCACATACCAATAGATAAACTAATGTACCAAATATATCAATTAGTACGCGGTTTCCCGGTAAAATTGTTATCATCATGTATTAGTCAAAACATATTCTTTCACATGATTGGCAATAAGAGCTTCCATTTCATGTTTTGAAATTGGGGCGTTTCCAATACTGGTCTTTACCTTTAACCTTACTCGGTCTTACTCCCCTTCCCCCTTTTTCCTCCTCAAACGCAGATGATAGCAATAATCCGTACGCGATTATCCTCCGAGGTAGGTGATTCCTTCGCCTTCGTTTGCAAGGTGAATCGGTTCCTATCGGGAAGTGTGATTGCAGAGGGCGATGTAGAGATGGAAGCTCCAGCCGGAGCCATCACCCCGGCCCAGGTTGAGGACGTGGTTTCACTAGATAACATCACCGCTCCAGAGGAAATCCTAGTAGATGGTGTCCTGTTTGGAATAGCCTCCCTGAACTGTAAGTATACCATGGGGGCGTTTCACAAAACTTGTCATCAGTGACAAATGACAGTTTTTGTTATAAGCTACTGAATTTCTTGCTTCTGATTGGTTATCAGCAGATTTGTCACTGATTTTTGTCATTTGTCATTGAAAAAAAACATTTAAGAATAATCACTGCCAAAGTGATAAAGGTGCTTCACAAATATCTTTCGTTTGCAATTTTGAGAAGAATACTACGACTTGTGTAGCATGTAATGTACCGGACATGATTACATAACTCTCATGGGCACATATCCAGTATTCATCTCCATGGTCTCACTGAGTTTTACAATGTTGGTACAAATGACCTGTATCTGCCCATGCATCGCTATCTACAAACTGGCTTGTTGTAACCATTTCATTTATTTTTTATTAATAACTTTTTTTTTAAATATTTTGTTAATACAGCAAACGTCAGTATGCCGACTGCAACGGCAGTGGCAACAGCGCCCTCTGCCGATGATTCGTCTATATCAACAGGAGCGATTGTGGGTATTGTTCTTGGGTGCCTGGCTTTCATTATGATCGTTCTCATCGTCTTCTGTTTCTGCTTCATTGCGAACATAAGACATCATCAAAAGAATAAGATGCTTATCGCGTAAGTATTCAGTTATTTTGATAAGATATATATTTCGAAATCACTTTGAAAATTCTTGTTGTGGGTTGGGAATTTGTTCGTTCTTTTGGTTGCTAACTACTGTAAAGATCAGTCAGTAGGGGAAGGTTGGTTGATAGCTATCCCACTATGTCTGGGATTTTTGGGGAATAATATTAAATCAGGAATACTTTAGACATTTTACACATGACAACAGTTGATAGCTAGCGTCGCCAGGGATATTACATATTACAAAATTAAGTTCGCACTCATACCTCAGACATTTTTTTAAAACATAGTGTGTAATATTTCTCTCTCTCTCTCTCTCTTTCTCTCCCTCCCCGTACTCTCACTTTCTCTTTCCCTCCCCCGCCCTCTCGCATCCTCTCTCTTTCTCTCTTCCTCCCTCCACTTACTCTCACTTTCTCTTTCCCTCCCCCACCCTCGCACCCTCTCTCTTTCTCTGATATTCACCTACCAGTGGTCCCCATCGTCCCGACCTTACCTACCACGATGCGAGCCTGAGCTTCCTGGAGGAGGACGATCTCCATCCTGATGACCTGTCCAGTGGCTCCTCCTTAGAAGATAGAAGATTCGTCGTCGGCCAGGCCTTGAGAAACATGGGACAGCCTAGATACCCAATGTCAGAATATTCTCAGGTAATTACTCCAGTCACACCAACAAAACCGACACTAGAGGCCCCGTTTCACAAAACTGCCACACGTAAAGGTCCGCCGACATTCCATTGGCATGCGTGTGAATATTGATACACGCTCTTCACTGGGATGTCGTTGAATTTGTACTTATGACCATTTCGTGAAACGAAGCCCTTAAGCCCGACAACTGACCGGGCGTCGTTTCACAATACGGCCACACGTAAAGGTCCGCCGACATTCAATGCATTGACATGCGTGTGAATATTAATACACGCTCTTTAATTTGGGATGTCGTTGAACTTGTACTTATGACCACTTCGTGAAACGAAGCCCTTAGGCCCGACAATTACTGACCGGGCGTCGTTTCACAATACGGCCACACGTAAAGGTCCGCCGACATTCAATGCATTGACATGCGTGTGAATATTAATACACGCTCTTTAATTTGGGATGTCGTTGAACTTGTACTTATGACCCACTCGTGAAACGAAGCCTTTAGGCCAGACAACAGACCGGGTGTCGTTTTACAAGACGGCCACACGTAAAAGTCCGCCAACATTCCTTTGACATGCGTGTGAATATTGATACACGCTCTTGGATGTCTTTGAACTTGTACATATGACAGTTTCGTGAAACGAAGCCCGCCCAACAACAGACCGAACAAACCATTCTCGTGAATACGTCACTTGACTTTTTTTATTTAGGCTCCACACATTTTACATTGTTTTTACATTGCCTGTAATATCTATATATTTCGAAACTTCGTACCTATTTACCATAATTTATACTTGATTTGAGAACTTTATTTTTTTGGTCTGTAATCTACGCTTATACACTTGTATATATAAAACAAGAAAGAATCTAAATTGTTTTTTGATGTAAATATGGAACAAATAAACTTCACACTTCAGACTTCAAACTGTTGATCACATAGTTCAAAGTTCAGCCGAGTCATTAGCGGCACTAACGTCCTGTAGCTAGACAATAATCTATATCTGCCACTCTCCACCCAGGTGATATAATTGGGTCACCCGGTATGAATAATATTAATAATAATATTCCGTTTTTATATTGCGCTCAATACATCGATCCAACGATGTGCCTAAGCGCTTTACAGATATATTATTACCCCGGTCATCGGATTCAGGCTTACCCGCACACAAAGTATGCACATTTTCCATTTCCTTTGGGAGCATTCCAGTCAGTCGCCATTTTACAAGCGCAGGCTTGCTCGTCCAACCATATGAAGACCATATGACGACAGTTTTCGGATGCCAGAACGCCTTGTTAGGGTAGCTCGGCTAAATGAGGCCTCATGCCGGGGTAATGATATTACAGTGATTAGAAAGTATCCAGAGCTGTATACAAAATATTAATATTAATTATTTCAGAGGATATTCTGCTCCACTTCTTACCATATTTGTTGCTTACGTTTTTATTATTATTTTTGCTTTTTAACAGGAGGGGTCGCAAAACTTCGGCGCAGAGAATTACATGACACCGTATGTAGTGGATGGCATGGATGGGGTGAGTAATGATGTCTGAGTTAACCCATAACCACCTGAAACCATAACAGTAAACATGTATTGAGAAGTGAATAGGTTAATATAGTGCTCTGTGTATTAAAGTTTATAGGCAACTGCTTTGAGCTTTTGACTGGAAATGCATAGGTCGTGGGTTCGATCCCCGACGTAGCACTAAATATGTCCTTTGACAATGCATTGTTCTACATGAGCCACTCGATTTAAAAGAGAAATAGGGACCTGGTAGAATGACGGAAGCGTTTGTGATAGTAATTGGAATAACGCCCTGCCGTGTTTATTTATTGATGAATTTATTTGTTTAAAGATATTTATACTGGATGACAATATCAACCGAAGCTGATTTTTCACATTGGTCCTGTATATACATGGTTTTAACCTACAAAATAATATTTAAATAAGCAAAACATCAAATATATTGCAGGGATTTTAAATATTATGACATATGAAATAACCATGGACTTGAGATATGAATGTAAATTTATAGATTTACCCAGAATCACTAAATGAGATTATCCAACGATTTGTCCAACTGCTAACAAAAAAAAAACAATTACAAAACACACAGCTTTATCGATATTGCGATTTAACAAGGTCTTGGCAATTAATACACCATTTGACCTTTCTACATGAACTAGTTGGTGAGGTCATATCAGCCTCGGGTTTTTTTAATAATCAAGCCTATTATTTGCCAAGAGTGAAATCTTGAAATTGTGTTTAAGAAAAATGTTGTATTCTTTACAGTGGTAGGTAACGATAACAAACAAAATGAGGATACCATTTCAGGTTCATAAATCGATCTACCCTGAGAGTGAATTTCAAATAATATTTAAAAAAACATGCCGTAATCGTGTTACTTTTTGTGGTGGACGATTTGGCGAACTAACTATAGTTGTCCAAGACCCATAGTAATGACACCATGCACTGTAATTTGGTTATAGACTGTAGCAGGCAAGGTTCAATCTGCAATTTTAATAAAAAGATAAACAACAATAAATCATCTTGCATAAACTGACATGAAAATAACATATCATGTATCAAATTAAATATACCCTGAAAATCCTAATAACTGTTATCATAACAAAGGAAAACAAACAATGCCTTTCTCACTATATATCTGACTACGGTAAATACATGCAACAAATAATAACTCACCGACGGTGACTTTGACATTCTTCAAGGTCATATCATTATACTACTACGTACATGTACATTAAGACGCCAATTACGTAACCTACATACACGTGTACAATCTTTCACGTGAACGATTCATTCATGTCATAATTTCATCATCTCAAATTAGTGTCATAAACATCATATTTCATTAAGCTATCTAGCTGTAAAGACAATATAACTCATAAACTTCAAGATAACATATTCATTTCTACTTACATCATTGGGCTTGTATCACAAAATTAAACGAAAACTTAGGCAACTCTGGGAGGCAACTATCCCATGACGTGGAAAATCGGTAACACACAAAATCCAGTACGCCCTCAAGCGGCCTAATCCATACACTTTCTACAAAGCGACGCCTGTGACATCACAAGCATCGGCTTCAAGCAAAACGTCATCCTGTACTCCACACTTTTATTGTTTTTTTTCTTCATCATCTTTAATTCATATTTGTTGTGTTTATTTTCACGATTATTTTGTACAGGAAATCGTCGAAAGAAACCCACTTCATGTGTCCCACATGTAATCTTTGACCTGTAATCTATACCGGAGGACCACGATGCGATTTCGAAATCTACCATACATCGAGGAAAAAGTGCATTTTTTAAAAATAAATATATATGACAAGCAATGCCAGCTATGTTCATCTGCACTTAGATATTGATTCGCTGCACTACTTTAATATTTATCTTTATCTTTAATCTTTATCTACATACAGAGAAGAAATGAGAATATTTTTTGTTACATAAAACAGTACTAGTATTTTGTATTTATTAGTAAAACTTTATTCATATGGTACATAAATATTTTTGTTGTACAAAACATAAGCATAATGATAACGATGAAAAGAAAACGTGTGAATAATGCATGGAATTAATGTGATTAATTAAATAACTATATGCATAGCGGCTGCATATGATGTAAACTTTAAGAGGACGGCTAACTGTAATTCATAATAATTCATTTATGTTAACCTTTTACTTACTTTAGTTCTACACAAATATGGCAAATCATATATGGGTCAATCTGGACCCTGCTTTATAAAGAGTAGATATTAATCATACAAATAAACAAAAAAGAGTAGATATTAATCGCAACTGTGTACCTATGAGATAGGGGACTGCAAACTTGCGATTGATTAGAGGATTTAATACGACTGATTTGGATCAATCGTAACTCTTTGTAAGATGGGGCCTTCAGAGTAAATATTGGTATTTTATACATATTTTTTGCAAATAATTAAGGTATGACAATCAATGACAACTCATACAAATGTGACATATTAATTTGTATATCTAAAACTATTCAACAAAGGTCGCAATTCAATTAGTGCTCCTTTCGTTCTTCAGTTACAAAATACAAAAAACACATCAAATTTCCAAGCCTTCCAAGGCATATGCCTAATTTAGTTGTCAACTATGTTAACTATATTAGCAACTAAATTAATCACATCCCTTGTAAATTTGATATCTGTTGTGTTTTTCGTAACTCATGAACGAAAGGAGCACTGATTAAATTGCGTCCTTTGTTGAACAATTTTAGATATTTGTGTGTGTATATATACTGTTCCCCTATAGAGATTCGTATTCATGTATTTTGGGCATTATGCCATTAAGAAACTGAAATAAATAAAAGCTTTACCTATAATGATAATTTATTTTTCCTATATTTTTGGAGAACTTTAAATGCAATGTGTAACAGTAGTAGTAGTAGACTTTATTTGATTAATTGTTCAGCACATGGTCTATTTGCCACACGGTCTATTTCATAAATCGTAAACAAAACATTGTCAGATACAAACTGTTACAAATTAAAAGCGTGGAAATACATGCAAAAGAGGACCTCTTTACACATCATTGAATGCTTACATAATGGGGAAGAGAAAATATAAACAAAACAAAAGAGATAGAGTTTGTCTCTATCTAACGTATCAAATTTGCAAATCAATAACTGAGATGCGTCTTTAAATAATGCAAGGTAGGAGTATCTATGTTATTACAATGCTGCGTATGTTAAATTATAATAATAATTATGTTGTACAAATACTTAATGTTGAGAATAATCAAGATGGGAATAATGTGAGAAATACTTTATCAAAACAATTTTTTGGACAGCAACTCGAGTTTTACCCAGGGAAAAGATGTAATATGGTGGTATTTTATTTTTAGATTTTTACACGGAAGAAAGGAGTCTATTTCAATACATTTCAATACATACTTTTTTATATTTGTATACATAGTGTTGAAGAGTGTTTTTGTAATTAGATTCATGAAACTTATTTATTCTATTTTATATTTGTAACTATGCAAGTAATGATTAGTTTGGTGAAATAAAAACACGATATAGATATATTTGACTGCGACATGGCCCTGAGTTTTATTTACGTGTCACTAGAGTTTTACACAAAGTTGTATGATTAACATTTCCTCTAAAGTGTACCATGATAACCTCAATATAATTCATGTGTGCAGCTACAAGTTTAAAACGAACATAATCTGGGCCCCGTTTTACAAAAAGTTGATATCTATCGCAACTTATTTGCGATTGATATCAATGTACAATGTATTATGTACATCAGAGATAGGAGACTGCAAACTTGCGATTGATTTGAATCAATCGTAACTCTTTGTACGACAGAGCCCTGGCATGCCATAGATTAACGGTTAAGAATTATGAATAAATAAATGGTAACATCAGTAGGGCGCCACGTACTGGTGCGTCGACGAGTCTACTCATCGGTGGCTCTTGTGGCTAGTGAGATTGTATCTCAACATGCAATATCTCTTCCTAAAATATTTGTTCACATAATTTTATAAGAGAGAGAGAGAGAAAGAGAGAGAGAGAGAGAGAGAAAGACACAGAGAGACAGAGAGAGGTGAAAGTGAGATGGGAAAAGGAGACAGAAACAGAGAATAGTGAAAGTAGGATGGGACAGGGAGAGAGAGGGAGACACAGAGAGGTGATAGTGAGAGGGGAGAGGGAGAGAGAGAGACAGAGAGAAACAAAGAGAGACATAAACAGAGATACAAATAGAGAGATAAAGAGATAGAGATTGAGAGAGAGAGAGAGAGAGAGAGAGAGAGGAAGAGCGAGAGTGGGGAGAGAGACATAAAGGTAGACAGAAGGAGAGAGAGGGGTAAAAATGAAAGACAAGAAGAGAGTCATGATGGTAGAGAGAGTGAGAGATAGATGAAGAGAGGGAGATAGAGGGATATATATACAAATAAACATGGAGAGAGAGAGAGAAAGACAGAGAAAGAGAGAGAGAGAGATACAGACAGAGACAGAGACAGAGAAACATGGCCCTGAGTTTTACATACGTGTCAATGAAGTTTTACACGTGTGTCATGTGTGCAGTTACAAGTTTCAAAAGAACATAAAAGTGTTAATTTGGGCCCCGTTTTACAACAAGTTGATATCTATCGCAACTTATTTGCGATTGATATCAATGTACAATGTATTATGTACATCAGAGATAAGAGACTGCAAACTTGCGATTGATTTGAACCAATCGCAACGGGCCCTCGCATGCCATAGATTAACGGTTAAGAAGTATGAATAAATATATGATAACATCAGTAGGGCGTCACGTACTGGTGCGTCGACGAGTCTACTCATCGATGGCTCTTGTGGCTAGTGAGATTGTATCTGAACATGCAATATCTCTTTCTAAAATATTTATTCACATAATTTTATAAGAGAGAGAGAGAGAGAGAGAGAGAGAGAGAAAGACACAGAGAGACAGAGAGAGGTGAAAGTGAGATGGGAAAAGGAGACAGAAACAGAGAATAGTGAAAGTAGGATGGGACAGGGAGAGAGAGGGAGACACAGAGAGGTGATAGTGAGAGGGGAGAGGGAGAGAGAGAGAGACAGAGAGAAACAAAGAGAGACATAAACAGAGATACAAATAGAGAGATAAAGAGATAGAGATTGAGAGAGAGAGAGAGAGAGAGATGAAGAGCGAGAGTGGGGAGAGAGACATAAAGGTAGACAGAAGGAGAGAGAGGGGTAAAAATGAAAGACAAGAAGAGAGTCATGATGGTAGAGAGAGTGAGAGATAGATGAAGAGAGGGAGATAGAGGGATATATATACAAATAAACATGGAGAGAGAGAGAGAAAGACAGAGAGAGAGAGAGAGATACAGACAGAGACAGAGACAGAGAAACAGAGAGAGGTGAAAGTGAGATGGGAAAAGGAGACAGAAACAGAGATAAGTGAAAGTAGGATGGGACAGGGAGAGAGAGGGAGAGCGAGAGAGGTGATAGTGAAAGGGGAGATGGAGAGGGGGGGGGGGGCTAAAGAGAGAGAGAGAGAGAGATAGACAGAGAGAGACAAAGCGAGACATAAACAGAGATACAAAGAGAGAGATAAAGAGATAGAGATTGAGAGAGAGAGAGAGAGAGAGAGAGAGGGGGAGAGACATAAAGGTAGACAGAAGGAGAGAGAGAGGGGTAAAAATGAAAGACGAGATGAGAGTAATGATGGTAGAGAGAGAGAGAGATAGATAGATGAAGAGAGGGAGATAGAGGGATATATATACAAATAAACATGGAGAGAGAGAGAGAGAAAGACAGAGAGAGAGAGAGAGAGAGGGAGGGGGTATATAGTTGCCTTCAAACTGGCAAACGTAATGTATAGTTTCTGATTCTCAAATTAAAATATGCCGATAAAATATAGAAACAAAACAAAAGGAAAAGAAGAAAGAGACAAAAAGACCCCACCCCCACCAAAAAAGCATGGTGATCTCCTTTGTTTGGGGTCTAAAGCTTACAAGCATAGTTTTCACCATATATGGGCCTCTCCATATTCCACCGGCAAATTTTAGTTCAGTCTTTGAATATAATGCATTCATCAACACTTATGTGAGTCACTCACTTTCTTTGCGTGTGTGTTTGTGTGTGTGTGTGTGTGTGTGGGGGGGGGGGGGGGGGGTAACTATGGGGGGGGGGGGGGGTATGGGGGGGGGGGGGGGGGGGGGTTTCGGGAGGTCCCTTTTGATAGAATTCATGTTCACCTACTACTATTTACTTTGTGAAATCATTGCAAAATGTGAAATATATATGTGAAATATGAAACAGTAGAAAAATGAAACTGAAACTAAAATCTGGAACCTTATACGAATTTGCTGAGTTTATACAGTGACGTTCCTGAAAGAAAATATAATATAATGAATATTATGGAGAACCCGGATGTCCACCGGCAAGCTGCGGTTATATACATAAAGGCAAGGATGATCGATCCCCCTCCCCATCCAAAAAGAAAATGTGGTGCAATACCATTTATATTTATATTGAAATCCCTGTCTTTCTTGTAAATTTCGAAAGACTACACGCTTCTGTCTGTTTCGGGTTTTTTCTTCAAAAGAGGCTTTTTCAATATTAATACTTTAGGGAGAATCAGATTCAAGTAGAAGCGACAAAATACATCACAACTTCATCCGACTTTGGTAGATTACATGATTGGATTTTAACTATTTGAAATCGCACCCCGCTTGACAAATTTACTGATCAACGTAGAGAGGGAAATCCCCCTTTAATGACGTCACACACTGCTTCGCGAGCCTAGTCTGGGAACGCAGACCCTAATTTGAAAGTACATAAACTATACTGCGTGAGTTGAGTCTAAACCAGGGGAAACCAGGCTCCCAAAGCAGGCATTCACTACAAGAAGGTAAGTGCACTTAATAATAGTTTAAGTCATGGTCTTTGCTGGATAAAAGCAAAAATGGTTTGCTTCGAATTGGTTTGAAATGTCAAGTTCAAATATAGAATACAAATAGAATGGTACAAAAGATAAGAAGAAAAAAAAATTGGAACACAAGCAAATAAATATTAACTGGACAAGATGGTATATGACAGCTCGACAATTTATTCACAAAGAGGTCGTATTTAGAGAATCAGTATTGATCATGTTTAATATTTGCAGTACCAACAGATATAGAATATTAACAGCGATGTTTGATAACATTGAGAACATCTTTTTAAACAAAGACATTCTCAAGAATATTTCAAATCTACAAACTTGATATTATGTGACCTTTGCTGAGTCTTCGGACATGGGTTCTCATCTGCAGACTACGAACAACCTTTGTGACATCACAGAAAACTTCGCATGAATAGCACAGACAGAGTCTTACAACTTTGCACTTTGCACTGGGGCCGAGTTTTTGATTTTATGTCAGTTCTGGGATTATCTCGAATTTTCTCTCTTGCTCGGTAATTGCACTTAGTTATGACGTAAACCTAAATCCTGTATTTAGATCAATTAAAAAATCCCAAATTTTGAATTGATACTTTCGTTTTCAGTAGGCATCCCCACTAGTATAAAGCATTTCGCAGACGACTTGTTGGTATTTCTGACGGAAGGTACTGCAGACAATGTCATATAAATAGAAAGGTCTTGACGTAAGAATTATTAGTCCAACACGGAAATTTATTTTCTCCCTCTGATTATCATCGCCTTTATTAACTCTCAAGGAATATCCATGCATGGCATACTCTCCAGTATAGAATACTCCGCAGTCTATACGGAAATATCGTGCAAGATTTCCCCGTTTTACTTTGATTTCGGACGAATATAAAGTGGCGTCTCTTCTCATTATGAAGGTAAGTCTAAAAACAGAAAACAAATCCTCGTAAATCGCTAATGTTGTTTGGGAAACAATAACAATAAAATATGACTACTACCCAATAGAAAAGGCGCTTAGTAGAAACTGGACTCAACATGTTTCTGCTGGATATCATTTTCAATCTCTTTTGCTATAAACACTGCATTGTAAAACGGTATATATGTTTACAGAATATTGATTTCTTACATTACATTGTAAATTGGCTTATGACATATATGTTTCCAAACAGAATATTGATTTGTTACATTACATTGTAAAGTTATTTATATGTTTATAAACAGAATATTGAATGACATCAATGAAGTTTAATAAATACAATACAATAAAATACAATACATGATTAAAAAGATGAAAAGGAGAGTTATCATTGGATTGACTGACTGTCTGATTTCTCCGATTTCTCTCAAACTTTAGTTTCATCATCCTGTTTCTCTGCATTTGCTTCTGTTTTTGCACAAATCAATTTATTACCAAAGTAAGATTGATGTTTATTAATCTATAATGTTTCAAGAACATGTTACTATTTTCACACGTAACTCAGTCATTATTTGATTTCGTATTGGAAAGAAAGAGCATGTAAGAGGTAAGAGGTATTCCAAATTAAACGTTTGTACACGCCACCTGTACAGTCCGTTATTGTGTGACCTCGGGCTCGTATCATGCATTACACCATAGCAATATCATGTACTGACCGAAATCACCCTTTCCTTTTTTGTCATTAAAATGCTTTTTGTTTCGCAATGACAGGTACTGCTTCATAACTTGTATACAATCTTTGACTCATAATGTATTTTCGATCTCACCAATCATGCGAGGCTTATTGCGTATTTCGACAGATTTGAAGAAAAAAAAGAAATCCCCGACAATCACGAATACATAAACAATACACAGTATTTCGAAATTTACACGACTTCCGACGATAGCTCTAAGTTCTTAATACAACAAATCTAGAAACCTAAATGTTCCATTTATATTCGCCCATTTTTATTTTATAACTGTAGTCCATACAAGTCCTCAAAATGGTGCGATCGCCAATCTGCTTCTCGCTACTTATTCTCGTTCTTTTCGGCTTCTCTGGACAGATGTCGTCGGCTACCGCCGGGGTGATCCCGCTGGGCTTTCTGAATGTGCTCGATGAAAACAAGACGTCTTTTGAATGTGGCACTGGTTCCTACAAAGATATCATACGCCTGGCAACTGGACGAGAAAGGTAATTTCTACCACATTTTTATTGTTGTTTGTTTAGGCATTGTGAGCGGCAGATCTGGCAGAATACGCAAATCTGAAGTAATACTACTAATGTCCTTTGGCAAGACATTGATCTACATTTGCCACACTTCACCCAGGTGAAGTAAATGGGTACCTGGTAGGAATTTATTCCTTGAAATGCTAGAGCGCCGTATGGCAGCCGTGCTAAAGCCAGTGTAATGATCGGGAGCGTGATAAGGGTCAAATCTGACTGACTTGAGCGCTATACAAGAACCCACTGTTATTATTATTATTAATAATAATACTCAGTTTTTATATAGCGCTTATTACAATCACTAAGCGCTTCCAAACTTGGAGATTATTACCCTGGCTTTAGCTGTGCTGCCATTAAAGTAATGTCTGTAGAATACCCTGAATCTAGAAAAAGGTCTATTTACATGTATACTTTATTTGATTTATTTATTCATGATTTCTTTCAACCGGGTAATTTCATTCAGTTCCACAGCAAGCCATTTGACCTGCTTTTCAAGAAAGCCCTGCAATAAGAGAATGAAAATATAAATATAATAATACAAACATTAACAATACATGTAAAATTAAAATTAAACATATATTTTGTAAACATATCACTATTTGAATTATACAATATTTATTACAAGTTATTTAAAAAATAAATACTGAATTACTACACTAAAAACACACACTTAAAACATGACAGAAACAAAATAAATTAATCGAGATACTAAAATAACTACAAAGGAATAGAACAGATTAGGCCTTTTGCACTTTTGAAAGTTAACGATGGAGTTTTACAATCACATTAATTGTGTTTTTTGCTATGTTAAAGACATGGGGTATATGCAAAAATGTGTTAAAATGCTCCAGAGTCACATTAGATGCATACACACAAAAAGGTGGCATTGCTTTTTAAACAAAAGTAATGATATAATGATATACTTCTTTTCTTAATTTGTACTATCTCTTTCAACATGCAGTCACTAAAATGACTCTTACTACTCAATATATTAGACACGTGATGCTATTAGAAGAATGTGATAATGAAATTTCCTTCCATTTCGCTGCCTCAACATTCGCATTTCTTGCTACATCCCGATTACATGAATAATTTTTTTGGGGGAATACCCCACTATCGAATAGTTTCGTAACATTATCATGACATACACTAATATGCGAGGGTTGTTTCGTAACATGCAAAGATGACGGTCCCAGTTATTGTACTTCTCCGCATCGGTAACCTCCTTCGTTTTGTATAATAGATGACAATAATTGATGATCTCATTTCGTATTTGTATAGCTTCTCGTGACCCGTTTTGAATAAACACCCATTGAATCATAAAGATTTTTTTCTCCATTTTGGGAAAACCCAACTAACTATGGCGTACATACAAAGATGGCTATGCCGTACGTGCATTGTGTATAAAGTTCGAAGTCCTAGGCAATTATCCTTCTCCGGAACAATACTTCCTTTCGTTTTTTTTCCAAAAGATATGTGTTCATACTGATCAAATACAATTTATCTTGTGGTTGGTCCATTGTTGTCTTTATTTCCCCATTCTCAGTGTGACCCTTAAATAATAATTATCCTTGCTTATATAGCGCCTAACGCTTACTTTATCAGAAGTCTCTAAGGTACTATGTACAATTTGCAGGCCCCCCCCCCCCCAAAAAAAAAAAAAAAAAGAAGAAGAAAAGGTTACATTCCAACGGCATTTGAAAGATAATACTAAGTTAGAACTTCCCAAAAAAGGGGGCTTGAAAATGTCTTTAAGTGGGAAAATAACGACTATTAGTTATACAGTAAGTAATAGTCTGATTTTCAAACCATTGTACCGAATGGTCGTACGTTTTATGCTGCGCAAAGATTCAATCAGTTTAATTTTGGCCATTACAAGAAGTAGGTTATTGATGTAGACAAATAACCATGTACCCTTTTCAGCTCATTTTAGGTATGTAATTACCAAAGAAGAAGAAAAAAGCCAATCAGTTACTGAATAGTATCTGACAGTGAAGTCTAGCAAGTCAACGGGTTTTGTTGCATAATTTGAATATTTAAATTTCACAGAATATTAAATTTCACAGATAGGACATACATGACATATAGGCTATTCATAATTCCTGCAAATTTTACAGAATTTGATGTTGGCTGCAAAAGGGACATAGTACCTTTAAAATGGAAGCACGCGGATAGAATGGAATTCATCTTTGTTACTATTTTATTTTTGATTTTTTTTTTTTAAATTTCAATGTACCATTAATGTGTTCATGCTGAATTTGAAATTTGAACCTGAACATTATTTATCCCTGTTTAAGAGATCAACGCAAGTAATCTAATATAGAGAGTTTACATATTGTTCAGCAAATAATGAAAGTAGCCTACGTACAAATATCATAGTTAGAGTGTAATACACTTTCCACAATAGAATCAGACATTAATTCGCATAAAACATTTTGAAAAGTGGAGGGATTATGAGAAACGGTTATTTATACGACTTGGGAATTACCCACTAACAATTATGTTTCTATATCAAGTTCAACAAATCACATGCCTCAAATCATGCCGATATCACGCGAGGGCTCTATTCTATTTACTTTGTTTTTAACCCTCGTATTGTAGAGAGTCTCAAAGGTCAATTCATCCTTTGTAACAAGTTCATTATTTGTATAAGAGCAAAACAGTAAGAGAAGCTGATCGGCGGAAGTACAATGAGTCAACCCCTGGAGGTCTCAGTCAAATACAAATACTGTAAGCATGCGTGACCAGAAAACGCGTATAAAGGGGTCTTTTTTTAGATTGGACGCGGTCCTCGTGGTGCTGCATTAAGACGTTAAAAATCGTACATTTTGGGCCATTTTCGAGAAAAAGGGTACTTATTCAAAATGGTTCAAAATCCTGCTTTACGCGCGGGTATAAGCGTTTAAGTTTATTTTTCTAGCCCACAGGGCTAGACCTATAAGTCTCACGCCTAAATCTGGTCACTTATGTTTTGTTTTGCATAGTAGAATAGTTACTGTTCATTATACATTCTGTACTTTTTTGTAAACACAACATGTACTATATAAAATAGATCAAATTTTAAATGTAATTCCTTTTTTCAAAGAAAGGACTTATGATGTCTGTGCATTAAACACATTTGGAAGTGTCCGGGGTGATGTTAGTGCTTCTCTATTGAAATAAACGTTAACATTTTGAATTTTACATCAGAAGTGCAATTTGATTTATTTTACACTGTCAACAACTTAAATTGTAATCCTTAGCTCACTTCAAAATGCTCAAGGGGTTACAATTCTACAATACTTGTTTAGGAGTTTCCTTTTTTGAGTACCCGTTTAGGGTTTGAAATTGGGGAAAAACACGCGAAATCCTCATTTAGGGTGTATTTTGGCTTCAGAAGAAATCCTCGTTTAGAGGGTGACTGGAAAAGCTGTGGTCACGCATGCTTACAGTAGGGACTTTTAGATCTGCACGGCGAGAACGTGGACTGCTCGTGTGATATCCTTTTAAGGCAATGTGACGTCAATGCCAGTGCCTTAAAAGGATGTCACACGCCCTAGTATCTTCACATGACTGAGACCCGCGGGAAGTCAAGCATCATCAGTCACGAGGCTCAGACCGCTGCCCGCCTTCTTTAAGTTTCTTAGTCTGAAGAAAAAAATCAGATACATAAATGAATGTTTGAACATTGAAATCACAACATCTGTCCAAATCACAAATTCGCAATATAGTCAGCGGATCGTGACGTATCGCGGATATCAAACTCACCGGTTTGTCGCTTACAAAAATATTATATTTTGTTTTCTCTCGTTTTTCTCCCGAGCGCCTTCTCCCTCAACTAGCGCACTACTCAACATGTGTAATCAGTTTCCTCGGGACTGTACAATTTAGAGATTATCATTTTTGATATCGCGATTTTAAATATACATGTACATGAATATACCGAGAATGTGAATCTGCAATGATCGTGTTTCTAACCATATGTGCTTATGCATGATTGGAAAGATAAAAATACCACATAGTATCAAATTTCGAATCAAAGTAAATGTGGAATCCACCCCTCAAAAGTGGCTGAATCATCTGTTTTGGAATGTCGAATCAGCAAAATCTTACGGGGAAAGTTCATTTTCATATGCAGCCACTGTTTCATGGAAATTTAGAAACATACGAAAATAATGTTCATGAATAATTTGAAAACATATCTATTTAGCATATCTTCATCTTTTCTCTTCGTAAATATATTATACACTCCTGCTCCGTTATTAAAAATAACTATTTGTTCCGGTTCTTTTGTTTGCTCTTGTTTCTTTAAAAAAAAAAAACCTGTATGTGTGTGTTTTTGGGGATGGGCTTTCATATCAGGAATCCTTCCTTTCTGCCTATCCCAAATTCTCTTATAAATTGCCATTGTTATTTGTTATCACTATTTTGTTTTTTTATCATTCCACTCTGTATTTGTATGTTATAAATGTTTGTATGAAGAGTGTTGAATAAATTTTAAATTTGAATTTGAAAACTTTGAATTTAAATCCCGTACAGCCACGTGTGCAAGCCGTGCTCCCAGTGCCCGTGTGGTATCATAGCATTACGTCACTGCAGCTCAACAACAGATACGGAGTGCACTGAGCAGTGCGAGGAGAGCAACGCTGTATTCAACCAGACGCTGGGGGCGTGTGTTTCATTACTCGGAGTGGTAAATTGCTCTCGACAAGGTAAATATAATCACAAGATCCTTGTTATAATACCAACATTTGTTAGTGTACTCACGTTCACCCGTTCACAAGTCTGTAAACAGTTATTATGTCGAATATTTATGTAGCGAGTTTAGATCCATAATAATGCTACATTGTTTGTAGTCGATAAAAGAGGTATGTTAGATTTACAAACTTATCTCGAGATGAAGATACTGTAATAAGAAAATTAAAAGTTGCTGTAATTTGAAAAGTGATGATTTATCTAGCAGTTATCAAAAAATGTTGACAATCCACTGCCCCTATCTTCTGCAGCGAAGCCCCAATCTTTGGACTACACTCCAACAATGGTAGTTTCAACCTACCCGTATGTCACGGACCTCGTTCCTGAATCGGAAGGTGATCTTTCGGCTCTTCGTGCATTCGGCACCTCTTTGGGTATCATCGTCACTCTCTCTATCGGCACAATCGCGATCGTTTTGATCGCGCGAAAAAGGTAAGCCTGGGCCCTGTTTCATAAAACCTGATATCAATATCAAGTTACAAGCTACCGTTATAAGCTACTGAAAAAAGTGGCATCTGATTGGCTGAGAACAAATTTGTCATAGAAACTTAGCAGTTGTTAAAGATAACAAGTTTAAGGAAACGGGCCCCTGACATTTGTTTACCACTTCGAATGCCTTCTTTGCTTCTATGCACGGTTTATCATTTGCCACATGTGCAAATTTACAACAAAGATTGTTTTGAGCAACGCAATGGCTATGCAAAAGCAAAATCACTAATTTTTAGTCTTGATTAGCTACCTGACAACCTTTTTAATACCGGCATTGATTAACCTCCCACTTGAAACAGTTTTTTAAAACTTGACGATTTTTGTATAGCGATCCTATTAATTTGAGATCACCGAGGAGCATACAGATTTAACTTTGCCCCTCAATGCAATCAATATTTGTATATTCTGTCGATAGATGATCTCGATAACGGATCCAGGATTCTTTAACCGTGGTTATTACATTTTCCAGGTGCCTTGTGTAGTTAACCATGAGTCGGACAAACGCATTACCTTCACCATGTTTTGTTCTTTCTACAAAGCATTACATATGGTTATTTCCTCAATCGATTCAAATATGTATTTCTTACACTGCAAGACATTTGGATAAGCAGTTTGTAAGGTTTGTAATATCTTTCAGTTGCATGATACGGTATTCTTATTTAAATATAAGACATAAATTGGAATTTGTTCTTTTTCATAAAAGATAAGGCACAATATGGGTATTTTCCAAATATGTATTGTCATTTTCACACATATTGTGTAAGGAAAAGATGTTGTATTTTTCTTTATTTTTCACTTTCTTCTCTTTCTCTTCTTTTTATAAGGGGGTATCTCAAGGGTTTCTTCGAGAGGCCATACTTTACAGGGTCATCTCCATGCAATATCATAAGAACAGCATCTCCAAAAATATCCAGGAGTTTGGTTCGCCAGAAGTACGAAGCCTTGTTACAGAGACTGAGCAATGTCTTCACAGAGGAAGCACCACCAGTGGGTGACAGAGGCCTACAGATGTCGATAGCGGACATTCCAATGGCGACTGAAGAAGAGCCACTGATGATGCTGTCTTTGAATCTCCCTTTAGCTGAAGACATCCAGGTGAGCCATGATGGTGAAGAGCCATATTGGTTGGTGATGCGTGGTTGGTTCACATCTCGAGGAGGGGTGCTCCGATGCAAGGAGTCAGACGTCTTCTTAGAAATCCCACCAGGCGCGATACCAGAATCAGTGGAGCGACAGGAGATAGTGGCCAAAGTAGCCTTGGTCACATCCAGATTCGATTTCAAACTCAAGAAGGACGAAGTGTGTCTGTCTCCTGTTGTTGAACTTCTTTCGCCTGGTCTAGATGCCTTTGATGACTGGGTAGTCATCCATATCCCGCATCGAGCACGTATGGACCCTGATTGGAAATTTAAGGTTCACTTCACGCGTTCTCACGGGAAGACAGAAGGTGGTTGGCAAGCGGTAGATGAGGAAGTGGAGTACAACCCTGAAGACTGTAAACGTGTTGCCTGTCAGCGGTCTCCATCAGTCGTTACCTTTCGGACTAACAAGACCCACTTTGTCATCAGGACTCCACACTTCTCCAAATACGCGTGCTCTGGTTGCGGAAAGAAAAGGTACCTTAATCTTGAGGCCCTAGTGTCCGCCAAGTATCAGAATATGCACAACCGGCAGCAGGTTGACTTGAATTGCTACATTGTGGATACCATCAAAGACTCCTGGCATAGGGTGAAAGAAAACGAAGGACAGCGCCCTCAATCAGACAAGCATCCAATTCATCTAAAAAGCAAGGAACCACTCTTAGTGTCACTGATGACTGACAGCACATCATTAGGGGAAGAGTGGGCCTGGACGCCCGAGACCTACGGGGGAAAGAGACCAACAAGTATGGTAAGCTCTTTGCCTAACATAGTACTTTTTCCTATAGAGCACCTTTAAATGGAATAGCCATACTTTGACTTAATTTCAGTTTTACATAATCATCATTTCCTGTTAGTTGGTGATTCAATTTTAAAACAACTATCCTATAGGAGTTATGTATACCCCCAGTCATTTACCGGGGAGAAATATACAATATACAATTCTTCCTACGGACATAGTTAAATTAATAGATGTAGAAAGGAATAAATCACTCGACCGCCCTCTTTGTCAGGTTTCATTAAATCACTACCATAGGTAAAGGTAAATCCAACCCTTTGAACAATTTCTTTAATACGATAGCAGAAATATAAGACTAACAGAATGGCGAAAGTTTGAAACAAATTAGACCAATAATGAGAAAGCTATGAATGTTTAGACATGAGATCACTATTATCTGAATAATCATAGTAAATATGATAGTATTCTCTTGCAATAAGGGAGTTTACAGATAGCACATAGTACAAATGACGCCAAATATCCACATATCTTTTACACATGGAGAAGTTCCACTTTGAGCATCTTAGAAAAATAACTGCCAAAGTCCTGGATGTGCTTCATGAATACCTTTTGTTTGCCCTCTTGAAAAGAATACTTCCACCTGCGTATCATAGAATGTACCGTTGGTGCATAAATGAATAATGTTACATAACTTTCATGAGCGCATATCCAGTATTCATCTCTGTGGGTTTTACCTTTTTGGTACAAATGACCTTTATCTGCCCATGCGCAGATTGTATCTGTAAACTCCCTTATTAGATGTTAGATTAAACAATTGTTTGCCTTTATGTTTCATCAGGCAATTCCAATACGGAACATTGTTCGCTGCTGCTCAGATGCCGTGCCCTACTTTGTGACATTTTCGCTGCGGCCCAAGGCATCAAACAACCAAACAATATCCACGGCACTCTTTGAATCGATGGTTGTGTACCAGCAAAAGGGATCAAGCTCAGAGCTACCAATATCCATCGCTTTCGATCTACAAGACCAACAAAATGTAGGTTTATAAACAGACTGCTAATCTTTTTTTTTTTTGGGGGGGGGGGGGGATCTCATTGGCTTAAAGTTAAAGGTAATACAAAGTTTTGGTATGGGGTCATGAATTTGGTTCAAATGAACATATTGGAAGCATATACGATCCTACAATATTCAGTGATCGTTGTCGCGGTCGAAATCGACTCTAAAGTTATGAAATTGTAAATAATAAACACTTTATGTTGAATAGCTCCCTCTCAAGGTCAAGATATTAATTAAGCTATAAAACAATGCTTATTTACTAAAATTGACTGATTAGCTATTCTCGTTCGGAAATTATATACCACAACTACATACTCTGAGATTTTCATGGTCGCAGCTACCATTGTACGGCCGTAGGAGCTATTTGAAATTTATCAACATTTACCGGGAGCACCGGTAAATCTTTATATTCAATTTTTCTCGAAAGCAGAAGTGTTTTAGGGGCTAAAATTTCTGGTGTTTTCAATACATCCACAGGGGCATCCAAATATATTAAAATTGTAAAGAATCACTATCCACCCATTTTTCAAAATTTCCCAAAACTTTGTAATACCTTTAAGTTAGTGATGAAGATTATCTTCAAAAAATTAGTTCACAAATCATTTTGAAATTGGTCGCCTTGTCCTTAGCCGTCCTTATCACACCTTATAACAAATTGTTCAGAGTCTTTATTTTTATATCTTAACTTACGCATTCCAGTCAACATTATAATCGTTGTTCAATATCGAAAATGTATATCATTTTTTACGCGAGTTGAACGATGTGGTCTACCTCACACACAAGATAGATTGAATAAGGATCCCCCGACTGATTTACTTGTTTTATTTTATTGTGGGATTTTGTTTGTTTGCATTTTTTTTCTTATTACTCTTACTCTTACTCTATCTATTACTCTTACTCTTACCCTTACTCTTACCCTTACTCCTTCTCTTACTCTATATATTACTCCTACTTCTAATCCTACTCTTACTCTGACTCTTACTCTTACTCTTACTCTTACCCTTACTCATTCTCTAACTCTATATATTACTCCTACTCCTAATCCTACTCTTACTCCTACTCTTACTCCTACTCTTACTCTGACTTTTACTCTTACTCTTACTCTTACCCTTACTCTTACTCTTACCCTTACTCCTTCTCTTACTCTATATATTACTCCTACTTCTAATCCTACTCTTACTCCAACTCTGACTCTTACTCTGACTCTTACTCTTACTCTGACTCTTACTCTGACTCTTACTCTTACTCTGACTCTTACTCTGACTCTTACTCTTACCCTTACTCTTACTCTTACCCTTACTCCTTCTCTTACTCTATTTATTACTCCTACTTCTAATCCTACTCTTACTCCAACTCTGACTCTTACTCTGACTCTTACTCTGACTCTTACTCTTACTCTTACCCTTACTCTTACTCTTACCCTTACTCCTTCTCTTACTCTATTTATTACTCCTACTTCTAATCCTACTCTTACTCCAACTCTGACTCTTACTCTGACTCTTACTCTGACTCTTACTCTTACTCTTACCCTTACTCCTTCTCTTACTCTATTTATTACTCCTACTTCTAATCCTACTCTTACTCCAACTCTGACTCTTACTCTGACTCTTACTCTTACTCTTACCCTTACTCTTACTCCTACCCTTACTCCTTCTCTTACTCTATTTATTACTCCTACTTCTAATCCTACTCTTACTCCAACTCTGACTCTTACTCTGACTCTTACTCTGACTCTTACTCTTACTCTTACTCTTACCCTTACTCTTACTCTTACTCTTACTCTTACCCTTACTCTTACTCTTACCCTTACTCTTACTCTTACTCTGACTCTGACTCTTACTCTTACTCTTACTCTTACTCTTACTCTTACCCTTACTCTTACTCTTACCCTTACTCTTACTCTGACTCTTACTCTTACTCTTACTCTTACTCTTACTCTTACCCTTACTCTTACTCTTACTCTGACTCTTACTCTTACTCTTACCCTTACTCTTACTCTTACTCTGACTCTTACTCCAACTCTGACTCTTACTCTTACTCTTACTCTTACTCTTACTCTGACTCTTACTCTTACTCTTACTCTTACTCTTACTCTTACCCTTACTCTTACTCTTACTCTGACTCTTACTCTTACTCTTACCCTTACTCTTACTCTTACTCTGACTCTTACTCCAACTCTGACTCTTACTCTTACTCTGACTCTTACTCTTACTCTGACTCTTACTCTTACTCTTACTCTTACTCTTACTCTGACTCTTACTCTTACTCTGACTCTTACTCTTACTCTGACTCTTACTCTCACTCTTACCCTTACTCTTACTCTTACTCTTACTCTGACTCTTACTCTTCCTCTTACTCTGACTCTTACTCTTACTCTTACTCTTACTCTTACTCTTACTCTGACTCTTACTCTTACTCTTACTCTTACCCTTACTCTTACTCTTACCCTTACTCCTTCTCTTACTCTATTTATTACTCCTACTTCTAATCCTACTCTTACTCCAACTCTGACTCTTACTCTTATCATGCGCGGATCCACAGGGAGATGGGGGATGGCGACGGGCCTGCCCCCTTGGCAACAAAGTTTGACAAAGTTTGAACAAGATGGTAACCATTTCCGCCCTTATTGGAAAATCCTGGATTCGCCATTGACTCATACTCTAACCCTTACTCTTACTCCAACTCTTATTCTTGCAGACGGTACCATCGCTCTCATCGGTGCCATCATCCCCGAAATGCGCCATCAGTGACCTCATCGGAAAAGTGGCCATTCACATTCCCGTAAACAAATGGAAGGACCTCCTTCGCTGTCTCCTCAGTGGTGAGGACGACGTCGAGACCCTGATCGATGAGCTACATGTGAAGTTCGATGACGTCGGTGAGGTCAAATATCAGATGCTACGTATTTGGCTTCAAAGGAGAGGGAAAGACGCTACGTGTGAAAGGCTGAGTCAATCGTTGAGAACTTGTGGGCTTGTCAATATTGCAGAAATGATAGAGGATGGTACACATGAGTGTGGATCGGATATCGTTTCGCAATGTTCTTCGAACGTATAATACTAAAGTCACACCACTTTACCGACTCTTCATCAAATCAAAACTGATGGATCTTTTTTTGCACTAGGGATAATGTAATATTTTGATCGGTCAGTTGTTGGTCTGGTGTCGGTTTGTTCAGTATGACCGAGGTATTACGGAGCAGCGTACGTGGTACAGTAGGACCGGGTGACAGGGTCTTCTGCTTCTCTGGAACCTAAGCTGTGGAGTAGCCTTCTGCAATCTATCAGGAGCGATGAGTCTGCATCAGCATTTATGTACGCCTTAAAGACTTTCTCTTTCCATGCTGCGAAATCATCTCAAGATTGAGAATGCTAATAAAACCTTGAATAGACTTACATGTAGATGCACTGACTAAGAGCATTAAACATGTAAGATATACTAAAGCAAGGACCTTGAGCGGCAAACAGAGATGAATACCGGCGCTGAACAAAAGGCAATCATCATCATCATCATCATTATCACCACCATCACCAACATCAACAACGGATGATCATGCCATATGATGTCATACTACCTTTTGTTGTAACAGGAGCGCCATTTTTCGAATACAGAGACCAAACGAGGAGAATGGGGGGATAAAATATATATCAACAAGATTTTCTAATATTAGCATTGATTTCTTGAGCTCATGTTTGTTTAAACTGAAATATGAAAGGTTGATACACATTGAGGGTATCGAGAGTTAAATTACTGTGCGAAAATTATGTCAAATGTGTTGCTTATTACATTGCGAGCGTATGTGCCTTTCACAGGATGACGATCTAAAAACGTATCATTTGTTTCGGTCTATATCTTTGATTCCCTCTTATTTTTAAAAGTCGTATGTTACTCAGGTGGTAGTTGTGTGTTAAGTGTATTTTATGTAGTATAGTTTATACTGCAGTTACATAATACTACATTTGCTAAATAACGGTAATGCATGATCATTTTGTATTATTTTGTAATTTTTGTTGCATGGATTGCACAAACAAGCTGAATTATGAATTTGACAAACTTATTTATGTGTTTTGCACATGTTCGTTTACAAGACTACTCCTCATATATTATCATAAATAATAATTCATTATTGATAACTTGTTTTCAAGACGTATTGTTAAACAATCTCTTCTCTGATGAACTCTTAGTTGGTTCCTCTTTGCTCGTGGCCATTACCATTATATTTGTATTGTCTCATTGTATATTTTGTTGTATTAAATTTATGTTAAATTGCAATTAAAATAATTTGAATCTTGAACCTTGACCTTGCTTGATGAGAAACATGACACAATGAGAATAGTGATGGTACCCTAATGTACTACTACATTGTGTGGAGTCAGTATGGAGTCGGTTTGAAGTCGGTGTGGAGTCGGTTTAAAGTCGGTGTGATTAGGTATAAGACCTTACACAACAGCCATCGACAAACAGACAGAAGACAGGCAGAAGACCGACAAAGGACCGACAATAAACCGAACCAAAAACAAAAGCAACAACGAAAATAAAACTAGTACAACATTTTAGCCCAAGAAGCCTGTTTTAAAAACATATTAGTCGATTCATGTTGAATACTCAATAACGTAATCTCGATTCGTTGTAATAGCGCCCCCTCGCTGGATCGTTATTATAAATGGAATTTGGGTATTCTTTGCGTCACCACTATCCCTTGCTTTTCAAGCCAATAACCACCCCCTTCCCCTCTCCCTATATCTCTCTTTCTCTCTCTCTCTCTCTCTCTTTCTCTCTCTCTCCCCTCTCTATTTCTCTCTTTCTCTCTCTTTCTCCCCCTCTCCCTATCTCTCTCTCTCTCCTCTCTCTCTTTCTCTCTCTTTTTCTCTCTCGATCTTTCTCTCTCTCTCTCTCTCTTTCTCTCTCTCTTTCTCTCTCTCTTTCTCTCCCTCCCTCTCTCTCTTTCTCTCCCTCTCTCTTTTTTTCCTTTTTCTATATCTCTCTCTCTCTATTTCCATGTTTTCTTTTCGATTTGTATTCCTTTTTTTCTTCAATGCAGCTGTAAGGGGCACAGCAAGCCTATGTACCACAAAACCTTAAAAATATTAGGTATACAGTAAGCAATCGGTATAAATGCGTCCTTTATTGTGGCCAAATTTTAGGGATCTGTGCCCCCCCCCCCCCCCCCCCATTCCATCTTTACAATAATCAGGATCGGCCCTTGAGAAAGTTATAAGGGATTCTCGACACTTACAACTGCTTTGAGTATAATCCATAATCCAGATATATTGCGGTAGAACCGTTTTTTTTCTTCGTTCTTTCTGATGCCGTTAGTGGGCGCACTTTCATAGGAAATCAATGTATGGCTGGTTTAGATATGATGCGGAAAACCCCGTTTTAAGATAGTTTGAAGAGCTTTACACTTTAAGTCACCATTAAAAAAACCCCGCAGCGGTGTACCGCTTCATATTTGAACAAAGCTTCCTAGAGCTGAAAATCCCTCCCTCCCATAAAGATTGTAGGTGGGAGGAAATTCATTGGATGTCCATGAATTGACCTGTGAATGCGAGTGACGGTTTTAAAACTATCTCTCTATAATAAAGGGACGGGTCTAGCCCCCTCAACGGCAGATGTCTTATCAATCAAAAACGTTTATACGATAAAGACCTTCATTATGATACACAAGGGAGACGGTAGGGAGACACCCTGGCTATTTGTTATGTCATGGACATACTTTGAGTATGATGTACCATGACGCTGCTTATCACTGACCTTGAACTTTTATCATTGCTACGTCATGTATACCACCTAATTTAAAGGCCAGTTCGCACAGCCACAAAGATTTCGCAGAGTCAATAGAACTGTGCGTCACGTTTTGAAAAGTGTGAACCGTTCATGATTTCTATGGGATATACAATAGGGTATTGAAATCACCATTGAGTTGAATTACATTATGGCTGGAAGCACCTGGGAAAGATTAAATGCGTAGTACATGACAATGGATATATAGTGTAAAGTTGTGAAATGGGTAAAATGAAAAGAAAAGGGGCTACATCTTGCTGAATATCAATGTGTAGGACTATACACAAAATTAATGTTGCAAGAAAGTTTGATCCACCCATGCCATGTCACGTCATATTTCGAAATTGAGGGGCATTTGAAGAGGGGTCCTTTAAAATTGACATTTCTTCGTTGATTTACTTCGTAAAGAATGAAAGCTGAAATAAAAAAATAAAAAAACGAGGGATGCCTGAACATTTTGAAGGCAGGGCATCTTACTGTCATTTCAGATTTACGTGCAATTGAAAATACAGTATTGCAGTGACTGAGATGTCAATAAAATAGCCAGCCTTTAAATGGAGTACGGTATAGCGAAGGTATTTCCCTTTAAGTTTGTACTTTGTAGTTATAACATAAGGCACATGAATAATTAGTTTTTGAGGGGGAGGTAGGAAAGGGGGAGGGCTACTAATTTCGTAATAGTAATTTGTTTAGACAGAAAAGCCTCACCTCCTTCAGTGTTGTTCTTCCTATTTAAAGGGCCCTGTTACTTTTATTACCCAAGCAATAGCCAGGTACCAATTTACACCTGGGTGGAGAGCGGCAAATGTGGATTAATGTCTTGCCAAATAATATTAGTGCCACGTTGAGATTCGATCCCTCAACCCTTGGATTGAGAGTCAATGGAATGGATCATTAAACCACGACACCTCCAGCTATTTCAAGTCACACATTTTGGAGACTTCACACATGTGAACCGCTCCCATACAGAGTAGACGCATCATGTAAGGAAAATTGTTTGCTTACGAACTCCACTGTAAAAGACAAGATGTGAACAGATTATAACTTGTATTATATGCATCTTTATGTATTATCGATAAACATTTACCAACAACAAGCATGATATATAATTGTGTATTATAGTCATTGTTACTATTAAAATGATATTTGATAATATGATATTATAACTACCGTATTTCTCTTTTATATAAATAGTGTATAAATCAGACACAAAGGGTCCGAAATATTTACAAGGGATATAACAAAAGAAAAAACATTCTATACATGTGAATTACATATATATTATATGAATAGATACACATTTAATACTTGGGAATAGTCATCGTTATAATATTATCTAACAATTGCGATAAATAGAATAAGATCAAGTCTAGATTCTGTTCACTACTAGTAGGAAAATAGTTTCTAGGCCAAAACAAGTCAATGAAAGAAAGATGCTATCAATACTATATGCTGCCACTGATGTATATTGAATAATTAATCCATGATGAAAAATTAATAATAACTAAAATAGAAAATGAAAACCTGTGACAAAATATCACAATAATAATAGAATAAACGAAAACGAGTAGTATTCCTTAGCGTAGTGCTTAACAAGAAGAGGAAAGGAATAACAATCGTAATATTATACCTATAATCATGATTAAAGAGCTATTATTTTTCCACACCCCCTTTAAACATAGAGATAGACTGACCATAAGTAACTTTGAAGAAAGTTAGAATGCCACCAGAAATGTTACGTAATATAAACTCTCAGTTATAGTGTTCGATTAATAATGCTTGTAACTATAATGGCAACGACAATTATGATAACATTATTTATTATGATAATAATAATAATAATAATAATAGTAATAGCAATAATGATAATAACGAAAATAATAATAAATATAATAGTGATAATATGACTAATTATGTTGATAAATGAGATAGTAAAAACCAAGAAAATTAGTGAATGCTAATTATCACCATGGAAAAAGAAGAACAGTACATCTAGTTTTCTATCATATGTAATCACTACTTAACATTTTTTGCATAGATTTGTAGGATAAAGTACAATCACTCGTATAACATCAACACATTAACAAGTCACTATATTGTGAATGCTATACAATATGTGTTGTATAATATTCAATAATCATAATGTTTTTGGCATTACTAGCAAAATCTAAAACGAATTTGAAAGTCCGAGTCACAGATAGTAGTGATTCTGTCATAAATCAAAACATACAGAAATCAAATTATTCTATCCAAAATGAGTTAAGTAATAATAACATCTATCTTAACATAAGTTGTTCAGTCATTTGTTTTTCCACAAACATAGCCAACATATGTTGTTCCTTTGAATTCCATGAATATATTTCCATTGAAAACAAAGGGCTATATTACGAACATGTATATATATAACTTGTTCATCAGAGAAAACGTTGCTTATAATGTATCTTTCCCCAATGCATTACATATCACAAAATGACCACCATATATTCAGTGGTGCTTTATTTGAGTGCAACATTTTTATATTTGATTTGTTATTTGATAATTTGAAACATTTGAGCTTAGGCATACTGTAAAATAAAGAAAAAAAATGAAGGATTAAATTGCTTTGTCGTATTATACCTATCATGGAATGTTCACAATTTGTATGACAAATCCACACATTGTCTGAGAACCATATATATACAAAAATTGCTACGGTTTGCATGCATTCGTATTGACCTCCTTTATTCATCAAGGAGGCTGAATTAAACATGGTCACTTTCATTTATCATTTTTAGTTTAATGACGATAAGAATGATGACAATATGGTATTATCTACCCATGGGAGCAACATCAGTACTGGCACTGCTGTTTCTGAGCACCCTGGAATAATTGTTACCCTAACAATACCATACACATATACCTGGCTCGACGGAGAGGGACGAATATTAAAATGACTTCTTTAAGGATGTACGCACTAAGTAAGTATCGAACCCAGGACCTGCCGTTAGATGCAAGGGTCTTTGCCAGTGAAACACAAAGCTCACATGTGACCATAACCATAATTAAAAGAAAAGTCAGTTTTCCTATCATACCAATAAAGACATGTGCATAGTTTAAGAAGCTTAACATTGAATGTACCAACAGATACCTAGATAATTAGAAATCATATATGAGACTTTTCACCGTTAATGCCGTTCGAAAATAGAACCCTCTTCAGCGAGGGAGGCGAAGGGGGCAATAGACGGACGCACACCGCTTTATTATAATCTACCGTCCGGATGACTCAGCCAACCCAATAGTTATTAGCTATTAACTTGATTTCGACAATTTTCAATATTCTCATGCATTTCGAAAGTGAAAACACTGCAAACATTATTAAAGTCTGTTACTTGAGCCATAACGAGGTAGTCTTACTGTTGGACTTGAGAGCTCTGAGGTTCAGTCCACAATATCAGATACTATGCACTGAATCTCAGACACCCTTTAAAACAGGACTGCACTACTTGTAGCTACTTGCGCCTTCTACATAGCAAACAATGCCTACACGGTACCCGTTGGTCCCCCATGATCCCCTTTTTCTTACGTTAATTGAGAGCTGATTTGATGAGATATTCTCCTGTCAGTGACCAGGTATGGAGGTCTCACCCCTCCTGGCCAAACTAGTGCCGACAGCCTTTAAATTTCAATTCCTTTCGAAAAGAAAGAAAAAATGTGTGTATTAGTTGTTCCGTCCTCAGCAATTTGTTCAACTGTTCTACTATTCTATATGACATGGAATAACCGCGTAGTTACCACACAGTCAAAGAAGCTCTGTCATCACTGCTGCTATGGAAACAAAGTCATCTTTCTCCTTTACATTCCGAGGGTATTATTAAAATGGCATGCGGCTTAGGGAGAAGACTGATCAAAAGAGATTTGTATTCCACGTGCTGCTGTGATGCTCCGAGATACATCGCAGAAATTAAATATTGGTAAGTAAAGAATATTCATGAATTCACTGCCGACATGCAGGATCATATAGGAATATACACATATTGCCAAACAATACACGCTACAACGTATGACACCGTTGATGTTTATTTGATATATGTTTTGTCCCATTTGAATGGAACAGTTCTTTAATGTGGTAAATGAGAGGTGCCTTAGAATGTTTGGTACATTGATAATTCTGAAAATCCAAAGCCTTTGAATTTCAACAATCATTGCATATGCAAAATTGTACTTGGTAATCCATCTTTTTATTAAAAATATTGCAAACTAAAGGTAAATCTTTAAAACACTACTATTTAGCATATACTTTAATATTGAAGCAAATACGAAAAGCGGAAATTGAAATACAGCTATCATTGACCAAAAATAGGCTTATCTCTTTTAAGTCTTGTTCATACTTTCTTCGTTTAAATATCCATTGATAATACTACCGATTGATCGTTGAGTCAATACTTTGCAATTTTGGCGAAAAATATTTAAGAAATGTGAAACTGTCGTTAGTTCTTCGTTGAGATGATGAGGTCGCCGTCGATGACGTCATTGACATGGACATGATGACAAGGGTCGATCCTTTGTCGATTGTTCGGAGTTTTAATTGTTTTGTCCTTGGGATGTTCCAGGCGAGCCCCTAATTAGTAGGAAAAACAAATACAACACAAACAAAATTATTATTCGGAATAAACTGACGTGATGAACATGTAAACGGATGCAAACACGTGCAGTATATTTATTTGCCATTGGAAATCTCGTCCACCAATATGAACACACATAGGCCTACATACAGTGTTGTCCCAACATTTATACTATTTGTATATCTCTTTTCATGCAATGATTGTGACAATATGGTTGATTCTTTATTTAATTAAGCATAGATCTAATATGAGAACTGTATTGTTGAAACCATTATACTCTTCAGCTTTAACAATAAAGTCTTGAGAAGATATAAACTTCATCTATTAAGAATACACCATGATGTCACAATGATGAAGTTTATATATTCTCAAGACTTTATATATGGGAACTGGGTAACAGTGTACCCAGCTCTTTATATGCCACACAAATAATCACCCTGTGTCACATTGTACTATTCTTTGGAATACACTTTCTGGTGTTACAGTGGTTGTCATTGAGCTAATCGAGATCAAGATTTCGCAAAGCCATTGCGTTACACAATGTAATCTTTCCGCCATTCGTTACCTACTATTATGTGCAAAATTGCACGTGCGGCAATCAAGAGACCGTGTAGAAAAGCAAAGAAAGCAAGCGAAGTGATAATATTGTTTAGAATTGGTCTTCAGTTTATTTTGTGTTTTTATATGAAAGATTTGACCCACTGAAAAAGAAAGAAAGGTATAAGTATGAGTGAAATATATGAGCCTCTAATTCACAAACTTAAAAGACAATAGATTTGACAATCTTCCACCAGATCATCTGTATTTACCACATGGGTTTTTCGAGGAGTTCCACTAGTGTCAGAAGCATTTGAAATGCAGATCCGCAGTCCCTTTATGAAAGAGAATATCAAATGAAACAAATATGAAAGAAGAGCTAAAGAAAAAAAGACACCTATCGGAATCAATTTCGAAGTGGACTAGCTTAGTACATGTTTGATATTTTCATAATGCACTAAGATAACCGTCGATCCTAATTTGGGGTGAAATTAAATTTCATACATCATTTGAGTTTAGTTTGATACTTATCCGGTTAATCATGTAGTACAGTCAAACCTGCTTCAGTGACTATCGTTCTACAGAGGCCTACTGTCTACTAAAGACCACTTTTTTGTTTCCCTTGAAAATGGTTTTTCATTGAAACATTAACTAAATGAACCTGTACATAAAGACCACCTGCCTACAAAGACCAATTTTTTGTCTCCCTTGGGTGGTCTTTATAGACAGGTTTCACTATAGAATGCTTCTTATATATATATACAGTGCGTCCCAGAAAAAACGAAACCGAGAAGTATCGATGTTCTATCATAACGTAATCATAACCATAATTAATGAATGATACATATTTGGAAAGCTTAGAGTCTCCTCTTTCAGTTGATGCTACTCCCGTGATGCATATTTCACGCATGAACGATTTAAAGCAATTTGAATGAAGGAAACCAAAAAGACATTTGGCGGGCGGTATCTGAATTTCGAAGAAAAATTCACATTTCTAGAAAGTTGAGTTTCTGCCCTTTCATATGACACCTCAATCAGGAAAAATGAGCCAGCAATGACAAAGTTCTGTTTGTTTAAAGTAGTGCTTGTATTTCCATAATTTTATTAAACGAATTCGTTTTCACTGGCTGCCTGCCGTATCAATAAACGAAATTAACAAAAGACTTAACTCCGTTTCGTTGACAATCAGCCGTAGACGAGTGTCTTCATGCATGGCTGATTGTCAACGAAACGGAGTTAAGTCTTTTGTCAAATCTGCTTTTTGCTACGGCAGGCACCAAGTGAAAACGAATTCGTTTGTTAAAATTATGAAAATGTAAGGGCTACTTTAAACAAACAGAACTTTGTTATTCCTGGCTCATTTTTCTTGATTGATGTATCATATGAAAGAGCAGAAACTCAACTTTCTAGAAATGTGAATTTTTCTTCGAAATTCAGATACCGCCCGCCAAATGTCTTTTTGGTTTCCTTCCTTCAAATTGCTTTTAATCACTCATGCGTGAAATATCACGTAAAGCATCACGTGAGTAGCATCAACTGAAAGAAGAGACTCTAAGCTTTCCAAATATGTATCATTCATTAATTATGGTTGTGATTAAGTTATGATAAAACATCGATACTTCTCGGTTTCGTTTTTTCTGGGACGCACTGTATATATGGTACAAGCATAATAGACTCTCATATCTCAATGTTTTTATCAAAAGACAACTATTAATGCACAGGAGGAGAACATTATAACATTTCTATTCCAGCTTTCAAAATTCACTTTATTGTCTGTATCACAATAAAAAGTGAAGACGTTCAATAAACAGAAACAATAAAGTCTCATCTGTGCACTAGATATACGAAATGTTCAGTGGACTATGCTCAGGTATATGCTTGCTAAATCATACGAAGTTTATTGGGAATACGCCTGTAAAAGTTAAATCAGGCTCAAGCAATTAGTGAGAATCATTTCAACAAAATGAGATTATTTCTAGAAATCTATTCTTTATAGCCTAAACGAGTCTTTAAAAAAAAAATCTTTAAAAAAAATGTTTTTAAAAACAGTCTTAGTGTAAAATTTAAATCCTTATAGCGATCTTAATAACTGTTTTCGTTAGAGACGATTAAAAAGAGTTTAATGTACAAAATCAATGCATGCATACAAAACCCATTTGACCGTTCACTGGATGATTGCGAGTAGCTTGCTGTATAAGATGTGGGTGTGTGTGTTACTAGGTGTGTGCGTGTGTACGTGTTTGTGTATTCCTTTCTCCGAGTCTCTCCTTACGACTCCTTCAGTATTAATCATTGATCAGCATACACGGCGGAGATATGGATTCAGGCAGACATCATCTTTTAGGTGTACGTCACAATGTCCAATGGTTCACCTGTGAAGGAGAGAAAAACACAAGGCAGCCATTAGAGATCCAATATGACGCTTAGAAATATTTTAACGAGTAAAGTAATTAATTTACATTGATAAAACCGTTCGTGCACAATATATATAACCAACATTGTGTGGAGGCTGAGAAGATATCAGCTTGGATAAATTTGTTGCACGTGATCCTTTGTGCGTGGATAAATATGGGTGTGAACGTGCGCCCGTGTGAGTGTCCTTGAAGGTGTGGGGTTTGTGTGTGCCACACTCTGATAAAGTGAATTAGATAAATGGTCGGTAAAAATATGGTATAAATTGCGAATGATGATGTATTCTTGAAAAAAGGTTCCTGTACTTTTTGTTATTATAATGAATTACATTAAGATTATTACAATATTCCTTATATAACATATTACATTACATTATATTTTCCTTATATTACAATAGTTTTTATCTTTTCTGATCAAAACATTTCATTTGAATACTGAAGAAATTTGAACAAATATATGCATTATACCTTTAATTATATAAACAAAAAATACGAATCGCAAAATGAGCTCTTGGAAGTACCAAATGTTAAAATACCAATATTTGGAGGTTTTAAGATGACGTATTCCTTTGGATCACAGAGATGAATAGAGAGAGCGAGGGAGAGAGGAGAGGTGGCTGAGAGAGAGAGAGAGAGAGAGAGATTGGGAATAAAGATGCAAAGTCCAAGTGTCTGTTGCGCAGTTCAACCGGTCTTTCAATCAGGTATTTATCATTAACTACACAGATTTTCATATTTACACTCGTTTCAAGGAAGCCTTACGGGCTCTTGTTTTACCATTTGCAACGGATCTTCACTGGCTAAACAGACTCCTAAACTCATGTTCACATATTTCCCTTTTTTCAAGAAATCTCCATGGCAACATTTAAGCCCCTAAAGTGTTGGGAGCCTGGGAGCCCCAAATTCACCAAAAATTGGATGACAAAATTTCACCTGAAATGTATCATAATATCTAAGAGGATGTCATTTAAGACACATTTCTGCCAAGACGAAAATTTATGAAAGAATACAACATTTAGATTTTTTGCGTACAACAGGAAACCCGAATTATGTATACTTCTTTTATTTATTTATTTATTTATTTCGTTTTATTTAAACAGGGTGACCCCGTCAGTAATCGCAGTACTGTTTTCCAGGGGGTCTTCAAACAATTTTTTTCTTTGCAAAAGTGTGTCTTAAATGTGGCTCAAAATTGTGGGATTCCCAACACTTTAGACAGAATTTAAACAATTTCAACAATTTTACGTTTACATTACAAAATCACGAGTGATACCGACAAAATAAATTATTTGTATTTTCATAAGTCTCTGCTATTGTGGTATGTTTATGTGTTTTACGGCATTCCTTTGTCGACGCGGTGGTCTCATTATATTTTGTTTCTTTACACTGTTTTCTTTCTCCAAGTTGTTTTTCTACGTTTTCTTTTGAGTAGTAGACAGGGGCGTACGCAGGGGGGGGGGGGGGGGGTTTGGGGGTTCAACCCCCCCCCCTTTGGTGATACCGACAAAATAAATTATTTGTATTTTCATAAGTCTCTGCTATTGTGGTATGTTTATATGTTTTACGGCATTCCTTTGTCGACGCGGTGGTCTCATTATATTTTGTTTCTTTACACTGTTTTCTTTCTCCAAGTTGTTTTTCTACGTTTTCTTTTGAGTAGTAGACAGGGGCGTACGCAGGGGGGGGGGGGGTTTGGGGGTTCAACCCCCCCTTTGGTATTTTTATGTGTGTAAACCCCCCCTAAAAAAACCTAAAACCCCCCCCCCCCCCCCTTTTTTTTTTTTTTTTTTTTTTAATTATTAAAAAAAAAAAAAAAAAAATTATACCCACGGCTGACCTAAAAAAGGTGACCTTACCCCCCCCCCCCCAACGAAGAAAATGTCAATTTTTGAAATTTCGAGACCCCCCCCCCCAAAAAAAAAAAAAAGTGTCCGCTTACACGTGGACTGCCCTTTTAAGGCAATGTGATGTCCTTTTAAGGCACTGGCAGTGACGTCACATTGCCTTAAAAAGGCAGTCCACGTTCTCGTCGTGCAGAATCTAAAAGTCCCTATTGTCTGCAATGTGAGACTACAGTAGGCTCTGTACTTTAACTTACGGATCTAGGCTCTGCTTGAGGTTTAAGAAATTGTGGTAAAGTGTCAAAGTCCACTCAGTGTTTGCAGATTAATACAGTGTTTAGATCCTCATGCCCGCCTATTCTCATTAAAACAGCAATGTTAAAATACAATATATGGAGGTATAGGGCAATAAAGTACAATAACAATGATGTATTTTTTTGGCACCGAAGATGAATAGAATAATGAATAATGACCCCAAGGAAGAACAGTAGTGTTCTATAAACACTGCTGAATTGGGCTATCCACCGATTTTTTGGTCTATGTACATGTATAAATATTTTACTTTGTATATTTTACTATGTATACTATTTTTATCTGATTTTGGAAATAAAAACAACAACAACAACATAGATATAGAGCTAGGGGAGGGAAGAGGCGGCTGGAAGAGAGGGAGAGAGAGAGAGAGTGCAAGAGAGAGAGAAAGAGAGAGAGAGAGAGAGAGAGAGAGAGCGAGAGAGAGAGTAAACGAGAGAGAGAGAGAGAGAGAGAGAGAGAGGGAATACAAATATGCGAAATCTAAGTGTCTGATGCGCAGTACATCAAACTGGTCTTACAATCTGTTATAATTAACTACACTGATTTTCACATTTTCAAGCGTTTGTGGGAAGGCTAATGGGCTCTTATTTTACCATAGGAAACCGATGTTTACTCGCGTAAAGGCCTCCTTAACCAAACACATGTTGGGTTTATTTTATTTCCAAGACATATTCATGTCAACATTAAACACTGTCAACAGTTTTACGTTTAAAATACACAATTACTAGTGATGCCGACAAAAAACTTATAATCAATACAAAAATCCAACATAAAGTTGGCAAATCTGTTCAAAGCCAATCACATTTCAAGATATCATTAGCCTAGCGTTTTTTCTGGCATGCCAATGATTTCCTTGTGACATACCACATATCCAACGGGATAATTGTACCAAAGCCTTTAAACAAATGTGTGAATGTTTTCAATGGAAACCAATCTATCACTGGTGTTAAAATCTGTGAATGTTTTCAATGGAAACCAATCTATATACTGGTGTTAAAATCTGTGAATGTTTTCAATGTTAACCAATCTATATACTGGTGTTAAAATCTGTGAATGTTTTCAATGTTAACCAATCTATAATGGTGTTAAAATCTGTGAATGTTTTCAATGTTAACCAATCTATAATGGTGTTAAAATCTGTGAATGTTTTCAATGTTAACCAATCTATATACTGGTGTTAAAATCTGTGAATGTTTTCAATGTTAACCAATCTATAATGGTGTTAAAATCTGTGAATGTTTTCAATGTTAACCAATCTATAATGGTGTTAAAATGGTTGGCATGTATCCGATCAGTACCGGGAATGGGTAATTCAGCGAAGCTTTCTGTTACACAAAGCAATTCTTCCGTAAATTGGTGGTTATTGTTTTGTGCCGATTGGCACACGTGACGATCAAGCGAATGAACCTTTGAGAGACAATCATACATTGCTGTTCTTTCAAATTCGCTAATAGAGCGCTTTCGCAAAGACGACGAAAGCATAGACGACGGGAGAGTAGCTATATCGCCGTACAATATGCCTTTTTCGTAATGTAACCAAATTTAATGCATAATTGTCTTTGTAAAGTGCCTTAATACAAGTTATTTCATTCACCTGATGAGAATAATAGTATTTCAATAGTCATAATTCAAACTGCATACATTAAGTGATCTCGGTTGAGTTCGTCCTCCCGTCGTCTTTGCTTCCGTCGTCTTTGCGAAAGCGCTCTAGATAGTGAATGAAAGAGACCGGCTAAAACAAGTGAAACCCAGGCTTGTATTCCAGGCTGGAATTTGCCCTCGTAATATGTCGAGAGGTCAAAAGAACAACAGTAAGATCTTCGAGAAAAAAGAAAATCTATATTTAACTCCAAAGTGCATCAGTCCCCCATAGCTCTCCTTAGCGGTATGTCACAAGTTTCAGCTAAGCTTTTTTCCCTCTCTTTCGCAAGTCAAATTGTTTCGCTAGCAAGAGGCGCGAAAAACACACCACGCAGTCGTTTGTTCAGCCTGTAATTTGTAAACACGCATGGCTAGTGCATGTGTATTTTCAGAGAGTTTGGGACGATCAATAAAGGGACAGGAGAGAGGATTTTTTCGTACCAGCGCACACATAATGTGTAACACGAGAGACCATTTGTTCTCAATTCTTATATGCTAGTGTTTTGAACGAAATGGCGTACTATTTTTGGAACTGCACAAAATGAATCTGACATGAGTTACCTTGTTTAACCAATATTTTGTTCTAATAATAATATAAAAACAAACAATACACACACTAGCTAGGTGAACACACCCTATCAAGCCCAAAACCTGGCTTTCATTGTGTTTACCATTTTCCAATTATCCTTGTTTTGTAGGTAGTCTTTACCTTGTTTCTCTTTGATTGCTATACTTGATTTTTTTTTTTTTATCTTCTTAGTCGTTTTATTGAAATGTCATTGTGTTTTCATGTTTTTATTGCCCATTGACTGTTTTTTACACATTGTTTTTAATTGATGTTGGAAATTGGAAAACAAATGTTTTGATTTGATTTGATTTAGTGCGGAGTCAGATTGTGAGACTAAAGTTATATGTTTCAGTTACATTTTTGGTAATGCAAACATTTGGATACAAGAAAGATGATTGATCTATGCGTATGGAGGTAGTAAGAGAAAACAGCCAATTATGGTTGAAACTTAAATGATATGATTTTGTTCCAAGGTGGAAGAAGAGATAGAAGAACAACATCCAGATGTTATGATTACGTTGGTCGTGATGATGTTAATGGTGGTCATGGTGATAGTGTTGGTGGTAGTATTTATAACAGAGACGATGTTGATGATGATGGAGATGATGATGATGGAGATACTTATGGTGGTAGGGATGGTGATAATGGAGATAGTGATGGTGATGGTAGTAATAGTGATGTTGATATTTGTAGTGTTAGTGGTAGTCATGACAGAGATTATGATAATGACGAAGGAGATGATGATGATGATGATCGAGATGAGGATTATTGTTGTGATAACGAAGATGCCGATTGTTACTAAATAATTACGCCAAGAACATTTCTATAACATCAAATAGGAAAAAATGCATAACATTTCATATCTCTTCCAATTTACACTGATTTACTAAAGATTTAAAATTATGAGTAAACCCTTCATTATCATCATATCATAAGCAACATTAAAATGAGCCATTATGTAAACACAACAAACCAACTAGTAAATACAAAAGGGAACATATCGTTGAAACTATAGATTCCGCCAATAACATAAACAAACCTTTCATATCAATCACTAGCAAATGCGGATACCTGATCGCTTATCTCTACGCAATGTTCCACTTTGCCATGCTATAGCACTACACCATTGTTTCTTGTTGATGCTGGAAGGTACATGTTGTGTTTTCGGCATGCCTTTACTTCCAAGATGCGATTGATTATTTTGTTACGAGTTATTCTCTGATGTAGCCATGTAGCCTTGAAAGGACCGGGATCAATGGCTTCACTCGCCAGGGTTCTCGAGTGACGACAGAAGCAACGCCAAAAAAACAAGATGCCATCCCGTCTTTTAGCTATCGGAGGGGTAACAAGTAATAGATAGCGGGAGGGTAGTGGGGGAGGGTGTGGCTGTTATCAGGTTGTGGTAGCAGTGGTGATGATGAGGTGATGCATTGGGATGGTGGTGTTTGTGGTGGTGGTGGTGATAATGGTGGTGATGGTGGTGTTTGTGGTGGAGATGATAATGGTGGTGATGGTGGTGTTTGTGGTGGTGGTGTTAATGGTGGTGATTGGGTGATGCACCGTGGTGAAGATGGTGGTAGTGGTTTTGTGGGGTTGGTGTTGGTGGTAAGTTGGTGTCTCGATAATGGTGGTGATAATGAATGGTAGCGATGATTGAGGAGTAGTGCATTGATGTGGTGGTAGTGGTGGTTGAGAAGGCGTTGATTACAGTGTTGGTGGTAGTATTGATTGTGGTACTGAGGATGGTGATTAAGATGTTGATGATGTTTCCTTTGTGTTGTTATTATTGGTGGTTGAGACGGCGATGCAGGAGTGTATAAGATGACGGTGTTTGTGGTAGTCATTGTACTGAATATGGTGGCGGTGATGGTAATGATAATGACTACGATGGTCACGATGTTGATGCTCATGTTGCTCGTTGTTGGTGGTATTTCTGATGATGTTGTTGCTGGAGGAGCTGTTGGTGGAAATACTGAAAACACGAGTGTAGATAGTACATGGTATTACTATTAATTTTGGTAGATGGTGGATGATACTGATCGTTGTAGTGGTCATGGTGATGATGAGGATGATCTGGTTGTTGGTGGAGGAAGTTATTGGGAAGATGGTAAATTATACTGGCTGTTATGGGCTTGATGATAATGGTGATGATGATGGTGGTGTTGTTGGTGGACAAGCTGGTGGAGGAAATACTGATAACAGATTTGTAGATGGAAATGGTACTGGTAATGTTGGTGGAGAAGAAAACGGTTGCAGTGGTAGTGGTGGTGGTGGTGGTGATTGCTAAGTTAAAGGATTTGAAGGGACTCTTCTTAGTCATTTGATTATGGTGCCAATTGAAAAGTAGCGATTATCCTGTTCTGTTTGTTGTTTGTTGTTTTTTATTTATAAGGTGATTTGTTAGTTTTAAATGTTTTATTTTTGCTTCAAAAATTCGAAATTGTTGCGCATGTATCATATAATCAACAAGGAGCGCCATAATATATAAGCTATAACATTATTGCGTAACGTTTTGCAATTTACTAATAAAATATATTTTTAAATCATTTTTTGGACGTGGAAAGTCGTATTGATATATTCATTAACATTTCTAGTATCCTCCCATTTTATTATAGTGAGAATATCCCTGCCCATCACACTGAGGCGGCCCCGACATCCTGAAAATTCAGCAGCACCGATAAAGACACTGCCCTAATTTACAAAAAGGAGTCGTTTAAAGGTGACCTTATATAGTCCCCAAGGCGACAACTATAATGGTAACCTAAGTTCACATTTTGCACTTACCATGATCATAAAGTATGTTTTTCAAAATCCTTTTGTCGGTAATAATTGTTCTTCTCCCCTTTCATGCTCTTCCCATTATCTGCTAAGTTCTTTGGGCAATTTGCTCCTAGTAGAAGTCTATCTCTATGTCTTCCTCTCTCTTTCCCTCCCCCCTCTCTCTCTCTCTCTCTCTCTCTCTCTCTCCCTTTCCCTCTTCTAGCTACTCCTGTCTTGTCTCTTTCTCTTCCCTTTTGTGTTAATGGTGCTCCTCCCCCATCCTTCTCCCTCCCCCTCTCTCTCTCTCTCTTCCCCCCTCTTCCCTCCTCTTCTCTCCACTCTTTTTCTGTCTCCTCTATTTCTCCCCTCTCCCTCTCTCTCTGTTCTCCTTTTATACTTAGACTACACGTAGGCCTAGACATAGATGTATATGCAATGTAACATATCTATATGTTGTCTGCTATGAGTTACATGTTGCTATTCACCCTCTAGCAATATATAATGGTCCGCTTTTAAATATCCCTCAACTTACTCCACTCCCTGGGGAGCATTTCAGGCGTCATTTTACAGACGCTCACAATGCTGAGCGAACTCCCTTTTGGGAGTGGCTAAATCGGCTGGAACATTTAGTCTGTAAGGAAATTGATGTTGTCTTCGTTTACTTTACCTCATCCAGAGGGACGAGACCAACTATATACCGAACACAAAGTTGCATAACTCGAATGGCCGGTTAATCGGTCGAACTTGAGTCAAGTCGGCAATGTGACCGGGGTCTCATTGTGAACTTGAATCTTCACATCTCCGTCTATCCCGATTCGCTACTTGCCCCAGCAAAGTCTAATAGGTGTGATTGGGATTGAGATAGCTAAAATACCTTTCAAAAATTGTCCAGGGCTTCAACGGAATGTAGAAGACTTAGTATTAAACCAAAATGGTTTTTCCATCCGGGTGTATTTATGGCGCTATTGGACACGTCAAAAGTGATACAAACTTTATACCCATACAAATTCAATCTCGTGTGTTGATGTCTATTGCAGACAGAGCTGTAACCAGATGACGTTCATGATTAAGGTGATGGATTATATTTTACTCCGAATCTCCGTGTCATGAAAATATTCGCAGGTCTTCTTCGTTCAAAATTTCTTCCAATCTCATTTCATCGATAACAATGACATTTTTCTTTCGTTATTTTATTCATTGAAATACTTGGAATGTTTAATGAAGTTTAGCATGTCACGAAAATGATGTGACTGGTGCGCCTTCAATCACTTTCTGATTGTTAAGCAGAGAACATTTCTTTGGGATGAATAACAAGAAATATGCTAGACGATGTTTCACATGATACATTGTATCATGACAGGTAGAATTTTTAAAATCCGAAATGAAATTAATTCAATTCAAACTGTAGGTTAATGATAAACAGGTGTATCTACAAAATATTCAGTTTAGTGTCAAATTTCATATTTTTTTTGGAAAGGCCCCTATAACACATTCAAATGCTTATATATGCTTTATTTATGCACGAGCAATCCACCCCATTAAATAGAGATGGTGCAAATAACGTTCCTATAACAATATCTGGTGCATAATGCAAAATGTATATATTTATTCTAATATCTAAAATAGCTCAACAAATGTCAGTTGTGGGGTGTTTTCGGGCTATCTGGACAACCTCCTGGTGGAGAATTGCTTATTTTTTCAGAGTTGGACAAAATCGGGATCACATACTTACTTGATTTTGTGACCATGTGATTCCCATAGATGTCGATTCGCCAATGAATGATGGTGGCTTTACAACTCAGGTCTGCCCTTTTGCTTGGTAAGTCCTTAGTACACAGATTCTTCCTCGAGCTGACGTGACGCGTGTCCTATGCCATGGCTGCTGGTGTATCCTAGAAGGGTGAGTGATATATACGTGTAATCCATGGCGACTTGCTAGGTCTTGATGAGAAGGTTGCCTGGTAGAGTTGGAGCGCGGGAGGTAGGATTTGGCCGGGTGGTTAGCGCCCTTATCTTCGGTCTACATTGGGATTCGATGCTTTCCTCCAACATGGCTGTCTGTAAGCGGAGAGATAAAAGAAGTTGATAAAGAACGTAGATCTTATGGAGGGGAACCATGGGAAACTCACATCTTCCCGGTTGAACTAACAATATTGGTAGAGGTTGGGTTATAGCAGAAGTAGTAGAAGGTAGTAGTAGTAGTAGTAGAAGTAGTAGTAGTAGTAGTAGTAGTAGTAGAAGTAGTAGTAGAGTGAGGGTTCGAATCCCACCCTGGCACTAACGTCTTTTGGCAAGACATTAATCTACTTTTGCCAGGAGCGTCACTACGTGACGGACATGTGCGCTATGTATTAGAAGCCACCATTATTATTAGTATTATTAGAAGTGATCATAGTAGAAGTAGAAGTAGTAGTTGTAGTAGTAGCAGTATCAGTAGTAGTAATAGTAGCAGTAGTAGTAGTGGTAGGAGTAGAAGTAGTAAAAGTAGTATTATAAGAGGTATCATTAGTAGTAGAAGTAGTCAAAGTAGTAATAACAGTATAAGAAGTATTATTATTATCACTAGTAGCAGTAGTATCAGTAATAAAAGTATAAGATCTATTATTATTATCATTAGTAGTAGTAGTATCAAAAGTAGTAATAAAAGTATAAGAAGTATTATTATTATCATTAGTAGTAGTAGTATCAAAAGTAGTAATAAAAGTATAAGAAGTATTATTATTATCATTAGTAGTAGTAGTATCAAAAGTAGTAATAAAAGTATAAGAAGTATTATTATTATCATTAGTAGTAGTAGTATCAAAAGTAGTAATAAAAGTATAAGATCTATTATTGTTATCACTAGTAGCAGGAGTATCAAAAGTAGTAATAAAAGTATAAGATCTATTATTATTATCATTAGTAGTAGTAGTATCAAAAGTAGTAATAAAAGTATAAGATCTATTATTATTATCATAAGTAGAAGTAGTATCAAAAGTAGTAATAAAAGTAAAAGAAGTATTATTATTATAATTAGTAGTAGTAGTATCAAAAGTAGTAATAAAAGTAAAAGAAGTATTATTATTATCAATAGTAGCAGTAGTATCAAAAGTAGTAATACAAGTATAAGATCTATTATTATTATCATTAGTAGTAGTAGTATCAAAAGTAGTAATAAAAGTAAAAGAAGTATTATTATTATCATTAGTAGTAGTAGTATCAAAAGTAGTAAGAAAAGTATAAGAAGTATTATTATTATCATTAGTAGTAGTAGTATCAAAAGTAGTAATAAAAGTATAAGAAGTATTATTATTATCATTAGTAGTAGTAGTATCAAAAGTAGTAATAAAAGTATAAGAAGTATTATTATTATCATAAGTAGAAGTAGTATTAAAAGTAGTAATACAAGTATAAGATCTATTATTATTATCATTAGTAGTAGTAGTATCAAAAGTAGTAATACAAGTATAAGATCTATTATTATTATCATTAGTAGTAGTAGTATCAAAAGTAGTAATAAAAGTATAAGATCTATTATTATTATCATTAGTAGTAGTAGTATCAAAAGTAGTAATACAAGTATAAGATCTATTATTATTATCATTAGTAGTAGTAGTATCAAAAGTAGTAATACAAGTATAAGATCTATTATTATTATCATTAGTAGTAGTAGTATCAAAAGTAGTAATACAAGTATAAGATCTATTATTATTATCATTAGTAGTAGTAGTATCAAAAGTAGTAATAAAAGTATAAGATCTATTATTATTATCATTAGTAGTAGTAGTATCAAAAGTAGTAATACAAGTATAAGATCTATTATTATTATCATTAGTAGTAGTAGTATCAAAAGTAGTAATAAAAGTATAAGATCTATTATTATTATCATTAGTAGTAGTAGTATCAAAAGTAGTAATACAAGTATAAGATCTATTATTATTATCATTAGTAGTAGTAGTATCAAAAGTAGTAATACAAGTATAAGATCTATTATTATTATCATTAGTAGTAGTAGTATCAAAAGTAGTAATACAAGTATAAGATCTATTATTATTATCATTAGTAGTAGTAGTATCAAAAGTAGTAATACAAGTATAAGATCTATTATTATTATCATTAGTAGTAGTAGTATCAAAAGTAGTAATACAAGTATAAGATCTATTATTATTATCATTAGTAGTAGTAGTATCAAAAGTAGTAATACAAGTATAAGAAGTATTATTATTATCATTAGTAGTAGTAGTATTAAAAGTAGTTTATATAAGAGATAGTAGTAGGCCTTTAGTAGAAGGAGTAGGAGTAATAGTAGCAGTAGGATGTGTAGGAGGAGGAGGATAAAATAGGGGAGGAGTAGCAATGAGCAGCAGTTTTTTTTAGTAATGTATGCGTATTTGGATATTTTTTGTACCAATATTGTATGTACAGGGTGTACGTGAGTAATAAATAGTAACCATTTAACGTATACAAAATGAAAATTATATTGATGCAACGAATCTAATAAATGATACATTGGAATTCAGTCTAATCAATCATTTTTTGCATGTAGACGGAGATTAATAGAATGCACAAAATAACGAGGTACATTAAAGACCGTCAATACTACTGGGCCAGAAGGGATTAGACCACACAGCGAGGTCACTGATAGGTGGCTATCTCATTAATTCAGCTCTCAATTGACATAAGAAAAAGAGGATCATGGGGGACCAACAGGCACCGAATGGGGAAATTTTCTATATAGAGGGAGCAAGTAGCTATAAGTAGGACAGTTGGACTTAAACACGCGTGATAAGTGATTACAAAAAAAGAAGTGAATTCTATAATCTTCAAGAAAATATAATAATAATAATAATAATAATAATAATATGTCTTGTTTACCCAGGGTAGCCTCATCATTATAGAAAACAATCAACATAGTCAAGATATTTCAATACGATTCTAACAGAGAAAATCCTGTCAAGCCCAGAATTTCTTTAAGGGGGAAAATTCCCCCATGGTACTGTGCTTACGCCAATAATTCCTCTGTGTATAGTTTACATATTCAGAAGAGAACAAAAACATTGTCCTTGTCCCAGTTCTGATCTTCTACACATGCTTACTGGAGCAAACTTGTGTTTTAATTACCCCGAAAGGGTAGCTTGCTTGATCGATATAGCTCTATATCATTAAAATTACATCGCGGTTGTTGAAAGAAAATGGCGTCATGTCTGTGGCGATATCAAACGACGTGTTTATCAAACAGCATAAAGTCATGACAGTCTTATATGCACGTCAAATTACCACTTTTACATAATTCTGATTCATTGTCATTTTATAGGCATAGCGAAATTTCAGTGATAAGATGGTTACAAAAATGAACATTTACCTTTTCTTCTAAGAGAGAAGTAACAACGTCTTATTCATCCCTATACTTAACCTGCTCCCCTTCCCCTTTTCTCATTTTCTCTCTCTCTTTCTCTCTCCTTTTTTTTTGTTCTCTCTCTCTATCTTTCTTTCTCTCTCTCTCTCTCTTTCTTTCTTTCTCTATCTATCTTTTTCTCTCTCTCTCTTTCTCTCTTTCTCTTTCTCTCTACCTCATTCCCTTCACTCCTCTCTCGTTCTCTGGCTCCATTCATATCCTTTTCAATTTATGTTACCGTCGCTTTCCATCTCATATTTACTTGCCTTGCCTCGCCCTCGGCCGTTACAATTGGTCTCCGAAGTTCTTAAATTGGTTTCCATTGCTTTTATAAATCTATCCTCTCCAATGTTTCAAACGATTCCTATACTCTATTGCCATACTGATGAAAAATCCATCAAACCTCTTGGCTTTTATTTTGGTCACATAAATGGTAAACGAAAAATAAATCGGATATTACAGGACGGAGTTCTAACCGTAGCCCGATTTATGTCCATTTTATCTGCTCGAACCATTTCTCCGTACCACTCTACTCTACCGCGCCCCCCCACACGCACACAATCAGTCTCGCACACATCCTTTATCTCATCACCCTTTTTTCAGTTTCTGAAATTTCAAACTATCCATGCTACTTATTCCTACAAAAACATTTTCGTCTTTGTATTTATTATTTGTTTTCATTTCGAAAAGCTATGTCGTATTTACACATAATTCCTATACCTCTGCCGTTCTTTCTTTCTATTTCTCTCTCTCTATATATATATATCCCTCTTCCCAAAATCAACCCACACACACTTTGTCTCTCTAGCTAACTCCATCTCTCTCTCTCTCTCTCTCTCTCACTCTCTCTCTGTTTTTAATCCTCCCTCTGTCCTTACACACACATACACGTTCACACTAATTCCCTCTCTCTCTCTCTCTAGCAATCTTACGTTTTGTCGCTCTATAAATCTTCTCTCCTTCTCCATTTCTTTCTCACCCACTCACTCACACGCACACTCTACCGCGCACACAATTTCCTCTGCCAGCGCTCTTCGAATCCTATCCACACATACAGCGCGGTTCTTGACCTACATGCAATCCTTTCTGTCCCCTATCGTTCGTTACAAGTCATGTCGGGCCCTGTGCATTCATTCCTCCCTTTCAGCTGCTCCAGTGCGCCTTATGACGCACGGATAAATGAGAAAACGAGAAACCAATTACTGGTCGGTTGATGGAAAAAATTCAAATGAGCAAAGATATACTACAAGGGTATACTGCTCAATCCATTTTTTCATCAATTTTCTGAGATATAGATAGCTTTGTCGGGGGAAAAGGTTTACGCAGGATCTAAATGTATATTTTTCAACAAGTCCCACGATTCGTATAGTTATGTCTTGTATATGCTTTTGATCGGAGAAAAACATTCGTCATTACTGGCCTTTTTTGTCTGCAGGAGCAATAAGCTGTGCCTCTTCAGATTGAAGATAACATACATGAGAATGTTGTAGCGATAATTTTGCATCCTAAGAGACTTGAGGTGATAATATATTTAATCAATTTAGTTGAGCCTACTAGATCTCATATACAAACTGCACGTTTTTACCTAATGAGCAAAATGACACATAACTGAGAATATAAACTACATTTCTTTTTGAGAATTATGTATAATATACAATAAAAACGCAAGTTAGTCTTTTTTGTTTGTAAATTAAACGATGAGAATTATCCTTGTGATATCACGAACAATCCTATCTATAGTCTATGAACTATGTATGAGATTTATTGTATTATTACCAACGCTCCTTCTCTCCCCTTTCCTTTTCTTCTCTGCAAGTCACTCTTTTTTCATTTCAATTTTTTATTGTTGTATCTAAGTTGAGGGCTGCGGGCGCATCAAGCTACTTTGCGTAGTTATGTAGCCCTCCTGCATCTAATGTATGTTTATTATGCATTCAATATTTTTGTTTAATTTCGTTTGTTATCTGTATAAATTTATATACACTTAAACTGTTGTATCAAACCAAAGTATGTTCATGAAAATGTATGATGAAAAAGAAAATGCAGAAACCAATAAATCAAATCAAATCAAAACAAATCAAATCAAAACTATGGTCTCTTCGGATAGACTATCTGCTTGATTTACAAGTCTCACTATTTCCAAAATAAGAGAGAGAGTGAGCAGATCGGGATGTGTTGCACACGTGAAAATAGAAGTAGGAGATTAAATGATTAGCTCGACAGCAGAGAGAAAGGAGGAAAAGAGTAAGGAAAATAAAACCGAGGAAGAGGTGGATAGATTGTATTAAGGAGGACGGTGGAGGAATTGATTTGAAGCTGGCTACAGACAGGACAAGATGGAAAGTGGTTAGGGCGAGACCCCTCCCCCTCCTCCCCCTTCCGCCTATGGAGTGGACTCATGGTATGATGGTGATGACTAATTTCTAGCCATTTTGATATATTCTGAGTGAAAAATGAATTGATATGGCAGATACCGTTTACCTGTCGTTATTGTTGGTTTGCGAGCTACAGGATATAATGTATAGCCAATACCTCTATTTTTATATAGATGGGTAATAATTGCCACTGATTTCATCATAATTGCTATATAATGGAAGTGCATTGAAATTGTTTTAAAGAAAAGTTTCGTATCAATCATGGTTTAAAGGTTTAAAGTATGGGGTCATTAATTCGGTTCAAGTGAACATATTGGAAGCATATGCGATCCTACAATATTCAGTAATCGTTGTCGCGGTTGAAATCGAGTCTAAAGTTATGACATTTTAAATAATAAACTCTTTATGTTGTATAGCTCCTTCTCAAGGTCAAGATATTAATTAAGCTATGAAACTATGTTTCTTGACTAAAATCGACCGATTAGCTATATATCCCAACTACATATTATGAGATTTTCATGGTCGCAGCTACTAATGTACGGCCGTATAGGCGCTATTTGAAATTTACCGGGAGCACCGGTAAATATTCAATTTTTCATGAAAGCAGAAGTGTTAGGGGATAAACTTTCTAGTGCTTACGATACATCCACAGGGGCATCCAAATATATCGAAATTGTAAGGAATCACTTTCCACCCAATTTTAAAAATTTCCCAAAACTTTGCATTACCTTTAAGAAAAAGAAGGAAAGGGTTTGAAGTCAAAGAAGAAATATTTGTCATCTAACATTGGTAGGCTGTTTGAGAATAACAGGGGCAGATGGCTCAAATTCTACATGACAGAGACCCAGACGACTGTCGTTTGCAGGGGGTACCAGTCGTAAATTAGCCATGTAAAATCTCAAATGCTATTTTCATGTCTAAATCTAGCTGTTTATGTCACATGTCATATACTGGAATATATTGATCATACAAACAAACGAACGTAAAGAAGGACTTGATTTATTTGATAAAGATTTTAAAATCTAAAATGGCAGCATCGTGATTTTTATAGAAAAGAACAGTATTTGACAGAAAGGTATTGATATTGTGAGAAGCCGGTATGATAGTATATCACCCTTTGATTTTGTTATTATAGAGATCCTAATTAGCTCATTAAGTTGCGTGCTGTCAAAAAGACACCTCAGTTGCTCGTTTGCCCGTTTGCAAAACACATGCGATTTTGCACAAAAAACGATAGGCACCAATTGACGTAAGGATTGTTTTGTGCAACACAATGACTATGCAGAATTACTCATTTCCGGTCTTGACGACCTTCATGACAACCCTTTTAACACCAGTAGAGATTGTTCTTGGACTGAAAACAGTTAGATAGTCTTGGAACCTTTCGTATATCTATCCAGTGATAAATTTTCCTACATTGTGGCAAAGGGATATTATTTTGTGGGGCATATCCTAATTGGCTCATTAGGTTACATGCTGCCAGAAAGAAAGACACATCAAGATGAAGATCATATGTGCCATTGTTGAGAAGGAGTAAACATGTCAACTGACTAGATTTCTCCCTCATTCTCAGAAATGTTTATCCAATTACGACTTTTGTTATTCGTTGCGGAACACTGTTCTATGAATAGACGAATGGATATCTAAATATATACAGGAACCATTCAATAATAAAAACACCGTAATCGTGGTCATTCAACACGCGTTGTTTTTCTTCGTATTTGTCATTCTTCCTAACCCAAATATAGAACATGTATACAAATGCTAGTGAAAACAAGCGGATCTAATATCAGAATACAAACGTGTTTTTTGTCACAGTCCATATCTGTTTGAAAAAAATCTTTAAAACGTTATTGTACCTTGTACTAATGATTCTTAATTTCCATGATGAATGATCATTCAACAGTCAACAACGTAATACATTGATGGGTTTGTAAGATATCGTTTATACCCCCACCCCCTCCTCTTTATTACGTCATACTTCGTAGCGAGTGGCCAGAGTTTCACGTATCCTCAGTAGTAGCTGTAGATATGAAGACACTTCCACCCAGCACCGGATGTAATGTATCACTTCCACATGTTCACTCTTGAGAATATTAGTCATTTAATATTTAGAAAGTGTTGCCACTCGCTGTTATCCTTCATTATGACTTAATTTCAACCATCATTTAATATTCATTCACCGAGTGGGAAAAATAATTATCAAGAACATAATAAATTGGTGGGTTCTATAAGATGCCAGCCCCCTTTCCCAAATCATTCATCACGTCATAGTTTCTAGTGAGTGGCCAGAGTTTGCTAATGATTACCCACTGACCAACACGCATACTTAATAAAAGCTGTATATATAAAGACATTTCGCCACGCACTGGATACACTATATCTCTTCCTATGAGTATGACCGGTGTTTTATAAAATGAGTAATTCAATATTTAGGCAACGTTATCATTGTGTAATGCTCCTTTATGAATTAATTTGTACCATCATTGTGGAGTCTAATTACAAGAGGGGAACATAATTCATAATACACAACATCATACATTGATGGGTTTTATAACATGCCAGTCCATACCCCCCCCCCCCCATCTCCCCTCTCTTCCACCATACCTACCCCACGTCACAGCCTGTAGTGAGTGGCCAGAGTTAATGATTACACACTAACCCACACGCATACATGTATCCTCAGCTGTTGATAATAGATGTAGATATAAAGACATCTCGCTAGCTGAGCACGTGGTGTGTAGTAACTTGATAATTCTTGGCATTTCCCCGGCCCTGTCTGTCTGTGGAGATTCGTGCCCTTGGGTATTAAAGGTAGAGTAGACCTAAACTCGGTTTGCATTTGCAAATCCTACCAACGCGGATCGACGAAATCATTTTTCAAGCAGGGGATGTACGTTGAAACATAAAGAATATAACTCTATACTCATAATAATAATCAGCTTTTATATAGCGCTTAATACTAAATAATACATCACTGGTGTGTCTAAGCGCTTTACAAATATATCATTACCCGGTTATCGGATTCAGGCTTACCCGCACACAATGTATGCACATTCTCCACTCCCCGGGGAGCATTCTAGCCAAATATGAAAACAGACCCCTAAACAATTTTTGTTTTGTCAAGACCAAAAGAGAGGAAACAAAGAATTAATATATTCATCTTAAATATAGTCATTGTATAGATTCCTCGGATCAGATGTGACAAACAAAATGGGCGTGCTATCTAAGTAGGGATTATTAAAGATAGGGCCATACAAAGCTAATATTGTCCATCAACAAAGTATCATAATGATTTGTGTCACTCTTTTCTGAAGAGGACATGTGTATATTGCGGATTCCAAGACAATTTATTTTTTTTAATAATTTTATGTATTAAGTGAGTTCATATCTACGGCTGATAAAAGGATAAAAATAAATTCTACGGTTTGAATTAATTCAACTAAGATGAAATCAAGCAATAATGTATTTTTTTAAAGAGCTAATAGCGTCACAACAGGTTCAAGCAAAGGTCATTAATATGGTTAAACACCAAGTCCTTTACATTACATTCAACAATTATTCTAGAATCGTCAATTCAATTATCTTTTAAAATGGTTAAAGTTCCTCAATGAGTACATACGTCATGTTGTAATACGTGTTTGACATCCACTGTGAAGTATAGTTATCCTTTTTTTAAAAAAAATCGGTGACATTTAACCAGCCTTTCATCTTTCCACGTAACTTTTTTTTCTTAAATAGGACTCTCTCACTAGTAAATGCGAATCGGATTCAGAAAGAGAAAACACAGGCACCGCTACATTAAAGAAAGTGTTATATTATATACACTCTGAACACATCTCGCTAAGGTTGGGTAGGTGTTACAGCTGTTTGGATCGCTCAGTCTACCCGTCCTTCTAACCTTGCATGATATGAATGTAACTTGTGACGTTAGGACGCCCCCATGCTGTTCTGTTCTGTTTAATGAACAAGACAAATAACTATGTTGTGTGTATCTTTAAGCTCGGGGTGTGCGCACCCATGCACAAATGTCAGTGTGTGGTGTCGTGCAGGGATCGCTTTTGATATAAATTGAGTATATTATATGACGGCAGCGCGTTGCCGTGAAACATAATTTGAATAAATGATCAAATGCATTTAATAAGCTGCATGAACACACTGTCTAATATGTAAAATAAACCCTTTATTTAAGACACATAATACTCTCCCTTAATCTAATGAGATCCAAATATATTAATGAGCGTTATTTCTATTATTAATACAAAGGTATACAACATTTCATTGAGCTAAAATTCTCTATTTTGTGTTTTCGTTTTATGTCCAACTGTTTGAGGATCGGTGGAATATTTGGGACACTAATTTGAGTGTTTATTTAAATCACCATCCTGTTAAAACAAAGATAAATCTGATTTAGTTTTTCTTCTCCAAAACTAATACGAATGATTTACTTCATAATGTTCTATAAAAGGTGTTGAATCGACATTTCACCACCACTCCCGTCCACAATCACGCAAACACAAGATTAATAGACATATAAGATTACTAAACACTTAAGATGACGAACTTTGAGTTTCAAATTCACATTCGACATACTAGATTGCATTTAAAACGCACACGATGGGTCAAAATATTTCAGCTCAAGTATGCTGCTGATCGGACGCTTAGTATACACAAAATCGAGTTAGTGATGAGAGTATTTCCCAAGCAATGTGTGTCAAGGATTGTCGAGTATGATTTCAAGATTTCCGCTAAATTGCATTAAACCTAGCATCAGGCTTAAAGGGATAGTTGAGTTTTGTTGCAGAGGGCACTACACAAAACAATTTCATGTGAGGTATTGAAAAACTGAGTGTCAAATTTGAAAGAACAAACAATTTAAAATGACAGAATCATCTGTTTAAATCAAAATCGGTTCAAAGACGGCTGAAATTTCCATAAATGTTACGATTTCTATTATTTGTGGTGACCCACAAATATTCGATAATTTAAACCAGCCGTTGAACAAACGATATAGCGCCTTATACGTTTTATTCCAGCCAATGCAGATTTTTTGCTGGCTTTTTCGTGATGGCTATAATACGTGCACCCAGCCGGTCCGTGTATTGCTATTATTAATTAATTGATCAATTAACGGTCACCGTATTTATTTGTAAGTGGAGCTGAATAGGTTTGATCGTATTGGTTAAATTTCACACATGTTGGGGTCTAAAATTACCTTCATAGTAATGTAACAGTAATGCCCCATGTGTGTGTGTGTGTGCGTGTAGTCACATTACCACGATTATGTGTACAGTGCATGTGATGCAGGATAAAGTCTATTTCTTATCATTTGATTATTCAAAATGCTCGCAGCATACATCAACTGTTACTTACTACATGAGCAGCCTTTCCTATATCGAGTGAAATTTGTCTCATCATGTTTGATATATAATTTAATGAAAGGAATTCAATTTATCTTTAAGTTGGCAAGCTGAAACCATCGCATCTCCTAAAATCTTAAGAATATTCTTGCAAAAGTGATAAAGTACTTCTAAATTATTTGTCAACAACATCCAGTGTCCCTCAATCCAGACGTAGGAAGAGAAGAGACTTTGGCGTCAAGGGATGAAATATGAATCAAGACTCATCAGTTCCATCAGACTCTTCAAATATTATGTGCTCCTACATTTCACTAAGTAAACATTGCCCTGGATATACAAAAAAAAATGACAATTTGAATATAAAAGAAGGTAATACAATAATGTTGGATGTCCCACATGTATTCTTGCACATAGGACATGTACATACGATTCTCTGTTTAAATGTGCATGTACAGTTTACCCCTTTTATCCTCTGTTAAATAATAAAAATAAGAAGAGGAAGAAAAAGCAGAAGAAGAACCACAAAGACAATAACAATAAAAAAAAAATAAGAAGAAGAAGAAGGAGAAGAGGAAGAAAAGGAGGAGGAAGAAGAAGAAGAAGAAAAAAGAACCGCAAGATTATAATGATAGGAAAAAGGAAGAACAAGATGAGAAGAAGAGGAGGAGGGGGAAGAAGTAAAATAAGAAGAAGCAGAAGAGAAGAAAAATCAGAAGAAGAACTTTCAACGAAAATAATAATAATAATAATAATAAGAAGAAGAAGAGGAAGATGAGGAGGGGAGGAAAGAAAAGAAGAAGAAGAAGACGAATAAGAAAATGAGAAGAAAAAGAGCAACAACAACAACTACAACAATTATAATGTTCTTCCTGAAAGCCTTAACATTGATTATTACCCCGGCAATTGCCAGGTACATATAAATGGAGAGTGGATTAATGTAATGCGAAAAGAAACTAATGCCCGACTGGGATTTGAACCCCCCCCCACCATTGGATTGACAATAACAAGTGGATGAACCAGTATACCACGACACCTCTATAAGCAATAATCCATAACAGGCACAAGCTATGATGCAACTATAGCACACTGGATGAAGGCCAGAGACTAAAAATATGGTGGAAGGGCAGTTTTAATCTAGCCATGTCTGGGAAACTAGTTTAGCTTTCCAAATCTGAAACCGATCGATGTACCAGCTTGTGTTATTAAACTTGAGTAGAGCTGAAATTGACAGTAGCCGAACACATTCCAACACAGGTTATTAAAGGTATGCTTCATCGCTGTCTCTCACACGTTGAATTGCGAGTTGGTCTGGTGGTAATAATAATAGTAATAATAATAATAATAGATGATAATATTGCTAGTATTGTTTACCTAGGGAAGCCTCATCAGCAATAATGCTGTTCTTCCCGAGGGCACTGCAATTGGTGTTACCTAGCAATGGTTAGGTACTCATTTACACCTGGGTGGAGAGTGGCAAATGTGGATTAATGTCTTGACAAACAGATAGTATTGTCGTGCTTTGTTTCAAACCCCCAACCCTAGGACTGATGGTAAGCTCTGTGTATTTGCCTACACACTGAATCTGATTGGATCCATGTTCCAAAGCGAGTCACGTCTATGGGATGGTGACGTTAAAGGGACTTTGTTAAGATGAGAGAACATGGTGCTAAAAAAGTGACCCCAATGCTTAATATACAAGTAAAGATAATATGAAAGTTTGAGTGAAAACAGACCATTATTAATGATGACAATTGGGAATAACTGTTTCGATACCTTAATTCTCCCAACTATATTTTTACAATTTAATTATATTTTAAGTGAATGTAAATCGCCACAAAGCAATGAACTGGCTCTATATACCATTCCAGACATATAAGTGTTTTTTTAGAGCCTGTCTTATGTCTTATTTTCATGGAACAACGGTTGGGTAAAATTCAAAAATAGTTGGGAGAATTTACTGTTAGAGGGTATAGCACAGTGACGCCTTCAAAGAAAACCGTAATATATTTGTGGTTTGAGAATTTGTTAATGGTTTGTTAGGATTGGGTTTAGATAAGGGATAACTACTACGTGTGATTTTGTATATTTACATGTGGATACATTCAAGGTGATGACAGAATGCAACACTGATTTCAACGAATAGCAGTTAAAGGTAATACAAAGTTTTGGTATGGGGTCATGAATTTGGTTCAAATGAACATATTGGAAGCATATACGATCCTACAATATTCAGTGATCGTTGTCGCGGTCGAAATCGACTCTCAAGTTATGAAATTGTAAATAATGAACACTTTAAGTTGAATAGCTCCCTCTCAAGGTCAAGATATTAATTATGCTATATAATTAAGGTATCGAAACAGTTATTCCCAATTGTCATCATTAATAATGGTCTGTTTTCACTCAAACTTTCATATTATCTTTACTTGTACATTAAGCATTGGGGTCACTTTTTTAGCACCATGTTCTCTCATCTTAACAAAGTCCCTTTAACGTCACCATCCCATAGACGTGACTCGCTTTGGAACATGGATCCAATCAGATTCAGTGTGTAGGCAATGTGTGTGTAAACTCGAGGATGGAAAGACAGGAGCCGCATTTTATGTGTCTCATTATAATGTGGTGAAATTTTTTAGATTATCCCATGTCTGTATTATGAGAGCAGAACTAGTGGCCATACTAATGGCACTAGAGTGGATTAATACATTTATTGAATCCTCTTCGGTGGTAATTTTTAGCGACGCTTTGTCAGCTTTACAAATGATCGATTCATACTTTATTAGATGTGCTATTGTAAATGAAATTTTATCCATAATTAATATTTTGCAGTTTAAGGATGTTTGTGTTGCTTTTGAATGGATTCCGTCACATTGCGATATTAGGGGCAATGAGATCGTAGATCGGGCTGCCAAAAAAGGAGCCATGAAAAGGTGTATAGACATAGTTATACCAAATACAAGAAGTGAATTGGCAGCCTCTCGTTTGATCCATTATAACAAATTATGGCAAGCAGAATGGGACAATGCAGAACACGGTAGATTTTCATATGCTTTGCATAGCGACGTTTCAAAGCCCATACATAGACAAGGCCTATCTCGCAGAATCTCGAAGAATGCTTGATACAACATCTAAGAGTAGGTAACTGTAGTTTAAATTATTACCTTTTTCAAATTAACCAACACGATACTGGTCTTTGTGAAGTTTGTCAAGAAGATGAAACAATTAAACATTTTATTTTCTATTGTACAAAATACGACAAAGATAGATGTCTCTTAAAAGAAAGGATTAAATTGAACAACCCCAATCTGAAACAATTATTGATGTCTAACCCAATTTTTACTCGTGAATTATTGGGTTACATATACGATACTAATCGTTTTAGATAGCTTTTAAAGCTATCAGGGATCCCCTTAACTTATGTCGATCCTGTAATAATATATAAAATGAAGTATTTGCGGTTTTTCCATGAACAATTGCAACTAACTCCCATCTCGCCTTTTATGTGCATTTTATGCAATTTTAATATTGGAGCTTTTTTTTTTTTTTTTTTTTTTTTTTTTATAAAACCATATCACTATTTCATTTCACCAAGGAAAGTCGCTCGTGGGCTTGATTTCCGAAGCCCACGCCAAAGCTATACACGAAATTGACTGGCGCAAATAATCTTTGAGATTGAAGAGCGCCATCTAAACGAAGAACCAACCAACCTATAAAACAATGTTTTTTGACTAAAATCGACCGATTAGCTATTCTCGTTCGGAAATTATATACCTCAACTATACATACTCTGAAATGTTCATGGTCGCAGCTACCATTGTACGACCGTAGGAGCTATTTGAAATTTATCATAATTTACCGGGAGCACTGGTAAATCTTTATATTCAATTTTTCTCGAAAGCAGAAGTGTTTTAGGGGCTACAATTTCTGGTGTTTTTAATACATCCACAATGGCATCCAAATATATTAAAATTGTCAAGAATCACTATCCACCCATTTTTCAAAATTTCCCAAAACTTTGTAATACCTTTAAGATATAGATGTACTCTCAGATGCAAGAAAATGCCCAAAGTCTAGTACATTGACATCAAATACTATTTCTTTTTATTATAATTCGGAGGTTGTCTTATCACAGAGTTCCAGTTATTTGTTCCGACTATGTTCTCAATGAAGCCATTATTTGTTCACAATGACTTGCTAACCTTCTAATGACAATGCAAATGAGCAACAAACAGATCGTTATTGGTCGCTAATTGACGCAATTGAGCGGAATTGATTGGCATGCTATAGGTCAACATGTCAATTTGGCACCTTGTTGTTAATACACTAACCCTATAGCCATGCGTCTTATAGGTTCAACCCTCAAGCAGGAATACTAAAAATAACGTTACTAAAGAGATGATTGGTAGTTTTGGTACTACAACATCGGATACTTTTGACAATGATTATGATGATAATAATCATGAATGATAATTATAAAACAATAATAATAACAGATAATAAACTATTTCCGAATTCTACGCAAGCGTACATTTTCAATAGTGTTGTGAGTCCATTCTTGTATTTATTTATTTATCCTATTCTCTTATATTATTCCACTGTGTAAAAACGATTTATATCCGTGTTTCCATATGAATATGTCATTGTACATTTGCTACTTTGTATTATCTGTTTGTGTATATTATTCTCTATTATGTATTGTTCATGTGCTGTATGTAATGCCAACAACTGAATTTCCAAATGGACCAATAACATTTATCTGAATCTGAATCTAAAGAATAAGAACGAATAAAGACATACTACAGCTTTTAGTATTAAATTCAGGACATGCAGTTTGTAAAGGATTAAATTGTTAGCGTATTCTTCTTGAAATTGGCAACAATATTATGTTTTTGATGATATATTGTTCCAATAAAATGCAATGCATCTGAAACCAATATACATTGGTGACCCTTTTGGCATAAAGAGAAAGAAAAAACGTCAATATTGATCGCAAAACAATGATTTTTATCCGCTCACCGTGTTGCAAATTTAAGAAATGTAGTGCTTAAATTCTTTTTTTAAATTCCTGGCGTCAGAGGCGATGTGGTCATGTAAGTTAAATGGACACAATCTGTGCAGAAATGGTTTGCCCTTCCTTTAATCACACTTTTTAAGGGATTGAAACCAAAGTTACTCAACCAAACAATACAATGTGTGATGCTTGTCCCGAAAGGGTGTATGCATGACATCATTAATTAGGTTCTAAGCTAGATAGTTTGAGCAGGGAGCTGGGAGGGAGATAAAATCAGCTTTTATTTTAATATTTTTGAAATACATATACAATCAAGTATATTTATCATTGCTGGTAATTTTTCGATGACACATTGGCAATATTTTGAAACTACATTTGTACCTTTTCTTTTATTTATTCATTCAATGTACCAAGAGAGATAAATGGATAAATTTGTATGAACAATGGTCCAGTGTATTCGATTATATAATCAACCCTTTATGTCTGTTCTTATATCCCAGTTTTTCACCACATGCTGTTATTTATAGATTTAGTCCATGTATTGTATGTACAATGTATAGACATATGTGTTATTGTTCGCGGCACTCTTGCCACAAGCGTTTAATTTAAAAATGCTACCACCTCTTAATCATTTCACTGTATATACATTTGAACATGAGGAAACAATAAATGTTTACTTTAATTACTGAAATGAGAATGTGATTAAAGGACTATCATGTAATAAGTTTCGATAACATGGATAAGATTGTATTTCTTGTCCATTTATTATTAAGTCATTCTTGATTTAAAAATATAGTAGGCCTACATATATGATAACGTGACAACTAGTCACTGAATGCATACGCGCAGCCTAAGCCCCTTTAAAATCAGATGAAATTATATGAAAATAGCAACCAGTCCACAATGCAGGTATTCCAAAAATACCACGATGCAGCTGTCTGTTTCATACGGGGGTGGAACATATGGTAGACCTTTTGAAATACTTTATTCACGGAGCCAGGCTGAAAAATACCTCAGTCACTGACGGACTCGAAACCGGCCGATTCTTGCCCAATGGTCCTGATTATAATAATAATGATAGTGGGTACTTGTATGGCACTTATGTCTGTCAGACTAAAGAGTTTTAAGAGCTGGAGTCCCAACTGGCAACAAATTATTTCAAGCAGCTGCCGTTTTCTAAGGTTGCACAATAGAATGTACAGGTGTGCTGTTACCTTTGATGTCAGAGGTTCGAAGCCACCAACATCATTGGAAAGCTTGAGTAGTTAATATTTTACCTTTTATTTGAACTAACAAGGAAAAAATCGAGCAGATGATACAAAAGCCTAATTTTGTCAAGATAGTACAGAGGGAATGAGCTAGATATGACTCCATCTCTTAAAACTCCTTGGTAAGACTCGACACTCCTGGCGCTATACAATTTTTGGCCCAGCTTTCGCATGACAGCCATTATGGCGCTCTAGCATTTCCAAAAAATAATTCCTGCCAGGTGGAGAGCGGCAAAAATAAAGATTATTAATGTCTTTTCGAAAGACATTACTGCACGGTGGTACTCGAACTGCAAACTAGTATTTGATTCACAGTCCGGTGACGTATCAAGAGCCATCTATACACAGAGTTAGGCCAACCCGGTTCGAGCGACTAGCACAAAACAAAAGAATTATACGCCATGTTGCGACCCAGTGAAACCAAATTGGTCAAACTCTGTGTATAGGTTACTCTGTACTGGACGTATCCACTAGACCACGTGATCTCCACGTAATGTGCTGTCGGGTCCACAGTCTGTAGTTCATAGACCTAGCACACAGGTGTTACAACCAATACCGGGTACATTCAAACAAAAACACATTTGCTAAAATCGATCTGTTTGAAATCGCACACAAATTCAACAGGAAAGAAACAATAGCGTGACAAATGTTGGTATTATTGTGACTAATACTCCCACTTTGCATTCCAATTGGACTATAATTTGAGATTGTATTGTATTTATTTTACGTCGTTTAAAAAACATCAACAAATATATATATTTACAATCATAAAGACACACCTTAAAAGACGGAGTGATGGCCCTATGCAGCGTTGTTGGTATAACAATGCTGTTTTACAGAGGGGGCCCTATATAGACATTGAAAACATGAAAATAGATAGTACAGAAGTAAGGAAAACTTACAGCAAAATAACCACTTACAATAATGATAAGAGTAATTTGGAGTAAAACAAGAAACAGGAGAGAATTAATATACGATATATACAAGAGAAAAAGCTAGATAAGTACATTTATATTTAGGGGATATAAACAGATTCACATGCAGTTTGCAGCCCTTTACATTTTACGTATGTTTTCTTTTCTTTGTTTTATCCTAAAAGAAACTAAAGGCAGCACTCATCATTAAACGGAACTAGTTGCAAAATCTACAATATAGGTAAGCCTGTACAGAACGGGTCAAGCTCGCTATTTATAAGGACCGCCATTCATAAGGACCAGTATCCATATCTATCTATCAGGCTATAGTTCATCTAGACGTAACATTGGATATTGGACTATCCTAGTCCAAGCGGTCTCCATCTTCTCTTCTGCCTTCCTCTTCTTCTCTTTCTTCTCTTCCCCATCCTTGACCACTACCCATAACGCGTGACTAAATGATTGGCGGTCTTTTATAAATAGCGGTCCTTATAAATAGCGAGCAGACCCCTACAATGCAACACATAAGATGTAACACTTTTCCTCACGCAAACACGATTACGTATCACACCTACAATGAGATTTTGAACAGAAATTCGATTCCCTAGACTGTACTATTGGCTAAAGAAATATTTAAGAAATACAAACATGTACATCATATGAAACATAATACAGTCATTATCCAGCACTACGAAGATGGTTACGTAAACAAAATCAAAGCAATCACTGACAGCAACAGACAAACAAGCTACCAGCACAATTACAGTTACATTTTGTTATTCAATCTCATCGAACCTTACATTTTCCAATGACATGTCATAATGGTACATGTGCTTCTACGTCACATATCGTTCTCTTGTGTGCAGTTATAAATTCAGTACACATTAAAGATAAGGTGAATACAGATCAAGTAGTTTAATATATGCAGAGGTCTCTAATGACTTTGTTATCCTATTTGTAGTTACATCAGTATGTACTTTTCAGTAAGACTAACGTTAACTTACTCCTGCCGTCCAAGATAATAATGTATTAGAATGTACCTCATGGCATTCGACTAAGGCATGTTAAGGGGGAAATTACTACCAGGTGTTCACAACATGGCTACAGGCAATGGCGTAGAAATTGATTGGCACTAGACAGGGGGTGGGGGTGGGGGGGGGGGGGGTAACGGTTTTTTCTTAATGACCAAAATACAAAAATACGAAACACAGCCAACGATAAAGGGGTTCTTAGGATCCTATCCACTTTTACTTTTACCCTTCCCCTGTCCATTTCCTCTTCCTGCGTCTCGTCATTCCCCCGCCCCCTCTTCAAATTTGGGGCGTGTCTCTACCACACCCCACCCCCCTCCGAAGCTACGCCATTGTCAATTACTGCTGTGGTGATGCCTTAACAATAGAACAGAATACCTATCAGTTCAAAGGGTCGTGTATAAAAGTGGCGCTTCGTACATACTGCTCTGCTGTGATAACAATCAAATCATTATCCCTGAGTGAGATGTTGTTGAGTGGGTCTTAAAGATCATCCAAATGACTAGAAGTCCGATCCAACCCCATTTATTTCATAATATATCTGTTTAATTGCTTTTTACTAGATATTAAAAAGTCCCTCGCAATATTCTCCGCAAAAAAGTGTAACGGCCACTTAAAAGGATGAGCGCCATGACTATCTTCCCCCTAAAATTGAAATAAAATCTGCAAATATTTATGAATAAAAGTGTCATATTCAGAAACAGGACAAGGGATAATTTATTACACAGACATATAATGTTAAGTTATGGTTTAGAATAATGAAACAATTCAATACCACAAATCAATTATTCAGTTATTATTATTGGAAGGGTATGGTCTTCTGAACTTTTTAAGCAATATTCTACTACAACGAAATATTTTTTCTCCAGATTGTCCAGTTCCACTCGTTATTGATGGAAACTTAAATTGTTCTCTGAGAATCCAAAAAAGCTGCTATAAGATGCTTATACAACTACTGTTACATGTATACATATTGCCGAGCAAGTCTAATGACTCATAAATGCTTTCTATTTTTGTACCTATGACATAACTATGACAAAACAGATTTTGTTTCCCTTACTTTTTGTTTTGCTATTAGCGCTTTAGATCTTAACATAATCAGACACATATATAGTTTCATAGACATGGCAATGTCTTCTCATTGGGATTTATGTAGATTGTTTTAAAACAACGTTATGTGAACCAGACAGAGTTATGATCACAACATATGATTGAATCAAATAATGTATTTTACAAAGGCCAAATATTATAGTAAAACAAATCATGACAAAGTTGAATGTTTTGATCATATTTTCATGCTCGGAATAAGATGCACCTTTTCACGCGTTGTCACCAAAAATGGTACACAAAAACAACAACAAAAGAACCCCCCAAAAAAGTCATATGATCGGTGTTCATTTTATATATGACTTCCCAATATTCTTCCAAACGTAAAATTAGAAAACGTCCATAGTTTTTGGCGACTTTTATTTTGTCTACAACATTTACAATAGCGTCTTTGAATATACCCATTTTCTACTGATATCGGGTGTTTCTGTGTTATATATATATGGGAATAATTAATAACAGCAGTCCATGGATTAATAATCAAAAGGTGCCGAAAGGCGTTGTCGCGATTTTAATATCCTCAATTATCAGCCCCGGGAAGTTTGAGCGCTAAATGCTCTTGATATTTCCATTATGCAATATTTCAATAGCTTGAGTGGCAGCGATAGACATTACGAGAGGTCAGTGCAATAACTTCAATGGTCAGCTTGACCGGGTAAAATCAATAGTCACGTGGTATTATCAATGGTCAAGCACCTGTGATGCAGTGGCCCTTTACACGTCCATCTTGACCCAAGTCGCTGAATAGAAGGGTAGGGTGATTCACATCTATACAGTAATCGAAACTAAATATCAAGGGGGTGGTCACAAGGGTAAGGGACAACTCCCCCGCACACACATCAATTGAGTTTGAGTTTGAGGACAATATTGAGGACAATATTCATTTTTCTTCTGGCTTCCCATTTCAAATAATCCTTCCTTTTCGTGTGTATTTTGTTATTTCAAATTATCCGTCCCTTTCTAATTATTTCAATTTATTTACTCATCTTCTTCATTATATTACATGTATTTTTACAGTTATGCATTTATGAATACTGGTCATTTTCGTAATGTAACCTAAATTATATTTAAGTTCCTCAATACGAATGATTTCAGTCATCTGTTACAAATAATTGTATTTTATTAGTCAGAATGTTAACTGCATATATTACATGCTGTTAGGTAGGGAGGTTAGGAGGTGCACACCCTCTTATTTCTTGCTTGTTCGATCTTATGTTTGATCCTATGTTTGACCTCATGTATGTTTGATCTCACTCTTATTTGTATTATTATATATGTATGATTTATTGAATAAAGAACAGATGTATATGTTTTGGTAAATAATTTTGTAGTCAGTCTATAGTGCGCTTAGAGACACCAGTATTAAGCGCCTAATAAATATTATGTATTATTATTATTAAAGCCATAGGCCCGAATTCACAAAGGTGGTTTGTCGTCAAACCTAGGTTTATGTGTGTCATATGAGGCGTTTTGCCCCCTTTTTTTTTAACAAACCGAGGTTTGTAAAAACGCGTCATAATTATGACGTACAAAAACCTAGGTTTGTCGACAAATCTTCTTTGTGAATTCGGGTCATTATGCTTGTCCTACCTAGCAACAACTAATGTATGCAATTTGAATTCTGACTATTGTGATACATTTGTTCGTAACAGGTGAATGAAAACATTTGTATCGAGGTTCTTAAAAAATGTATTTGCATAAATCTGGTTACATTATGAAAATGGCGTATTGTATATTAAAGATACTATGTCCCTTTTGCAGCCAACATCACATTCTTTAGAACTTTGCAGGAATTATGAAAATGTCATGTATGTCCTATCTGTGAAAGTTAAAGGTTAGGAGTGTCCTAATATTCAAATTATGCAAGGAAACCCGTTTACTTGCTAGACTTCACTTGCAGACACTATTGAGTGACTGACTGGCTCTTTTTCCTCTTTGGTAATAACATACATAAAATGAGCTGTAAAGGGTACATGTACATTTTTCTACATCAATAACCCACTTCTTGTAGTGGCCAACATTAAACTGATTGAATCATTGCGCAGCATAAAACGAATGACCATTTAGTACAATGGTCTGAAAATCAGACCATTACTTTACTGGCTCTATAGCTCTTAAGTCGATTCGACACCTGATAGTCGTTATTCTCCCACTTAAAGACAATTTCAACCTCCCTTTTTTAGGGAAGTTTTATACTAGTATTATCTTTCAAATGCTGTGGGAATTTAACCTTTTCATTTTGTTTTGGCCTGCAAATGGGACATAGCACCTTTAAACAGTTTATTCATTCAGGTTGTTCATTGCTACGACTCGTAGCTGTGTCATATAGGTTAACATGTCAACAAGGAGCAGGATGAAAGTGCGATGTCATTTAAAGGTGTTAAATGAACTCTACGATTGGGTAATGAAGGAGATAATGAACATCGTGATGAAAGGAACAATCAGATGACAAATTAATGATACATCGTTAAATTGCAATTTTCACAAGAAAAGGAAAACAAATTGAGTAGGCAATCTTACCTTATGATGTATGCTGTCCTGGCACCCCTCTGCTTAGAGTAGACTCGTCCAGTGTGCATATTGATTTGTCCTCGGCTACATTATTCCATTTGATAAGTAGGTGGGGCCATCTTCATGTCAGATGGTAGAACATACACAGTGATGTCATTCGCCGAGTGACGTCCTCTTGTGTATTTATATTCCTTGAATCACTTTCACTTAAACAATAATTTCTTCCATTCCTTCGGGAGCTCCTCTGATATGCAGAGATGAGGCATTTGAACGGCAAACAGATGACACTGAATCCAGGACGCCATGTTTATGAAGATGTGGTTCGAGATTTTGGAGCGGAGGAGGGGGAGGGGCACAATTACCCATGTAGTTGAAAACGAAATGTAAATTTGCATAATACGGAAGGAATCAAGTTCATGAGGACTTTTCACGAAAACCTCATCAGAAGCAATAATTTGTCGATTCCTCGTTTGCATTGAACGGTTTGCAATATTGGTTTCTTATATGAGCCTTTTCATATAGTTTTGGAAAATAAGGGTGCGGTACAAATGTCTCGATATCAAATATACATGATGAAATGAAACCTGACTGTTATACAAAAGAAGCCTTATACTAAATACATCCTCCATCTATCTATCCTCTATCTGGACACACGTAAATATTAATACGATACTTGAATCTGAAGGATTTTCTCTGAAACACTATTATGATCTGTTATGAATCCATTTACTACAGAGGTGGATTGTTTAGCTTTCTTAGCATCCTCTTTCATCTCTTCACTATAAAACTCATCAATGTTTATATAACGTGGGAGGATGGCAATGGTGAATTGGTAATCGTTTTCCAACCATTGTCGGTTTCGCCATCGACATGCAAATGGCCTTCATACAATATTGAAGATCGGGGTCGATAGGGTGGTTGAGCTGAGCGATGCGACGTGGAGCGAAACACCGTCATCATCATTGCCAGTCATGCAAACCAGTCAGCGTGTCTACTGCTGGTAATCAAATTCTGCAGCTAACGTTTTCTTCAAGCTCTTCACTCGCGTCTAAGGGGTTGGATCCTCGTATGCGGAGAACATGTCCTGCCATATTTTCTAAGAAGCTATTAATATGCTCGGCTTCACGAGATTTTATCATCATCGAGTGACCTCAATTCAGAAACAAGATGACAGCTTGTCGATTATCATCAGTAGATAGACTGTGAACCGACATCCTTGGGGCTCTGTTTTGCTCAAGCTTTACAGACTAGTTATAAGCAGATGATACACCACTCTACATAACAAATTGGTATACTTGAAATTTCTTCCATTTAACCTACAATTTCTCATATAAACCACCATTACGAAAGAGCCGTTCTCTTTCCGGTTTCAGTTCCCGATTCTGCTAAACAGGGTTAATGAGTTTAATAGCTGAAACTGGCTAATATGCTATGCCTTTCATTATCACTTTGAAATTGCTATTTATATTGACAATCAAAGGAAATTTCATATCTACTATTGAAAAACGCATTGTCTTCGAGAGTTGTATGGCATTTTCTGAAAAGTATAACTATAAACCCTAGTATGAAAAGTAGTATGACAGTAATAACTTTATTGATGGTTAAAAATAAACAATAAGATGTTGGTGTCTCTTTAAAATGGATATAACATCAAAGAAAGGATTTAAATGTCAATTTAGATAGTCAAATGGTGTCTTTATGGTTGATATCTAGTATTGCCTAAGAAAACAAATCAATATAAGCGACTGAGTAAAATGTAACAGAAATTCTTTGCTTAAGGGAGATAATCATGTACATGGGATATTCATAAAATTATTTAGAGCGTTTGAGTAATTGTGCACAGAACTAACATAACAAATAGCGAAATAAAGGCGCAGATGGGTACGTAGAACATTCAAGAGAACTGGCTGAATATCATCGGATTTATTCATATTTATAAGAAACAACGATCAATGATTGTTGGAAAATTTGGGAAGCTGGATTGGCTTTTTCGCCTCTTCGCATTCTGAACAAGGAATCTCTCTCTCTCTCTCTCTCTCTCACTCTCTCTCTCTCTTTCTCACTCTTGTAAGCAATAACAACGTCATCACAATGTCATTTCGTCGCTACTATCTCACGCTGGCATTGCATCTCACCATTTGTATTGCATGCACTATTTCCCCTCCGAAGCCCCCGCTTCCATTTGTGAAATTAGTCATTCCCCAAAGACCGCAGTACGCAGCAGAGCCGAGGGACCAATGCTTGATGGGTAGAGGCGGGCATTGTTGAGAGAGTACTACATCGGTTTCCCACGCGCACACACACATCACATGCAATTACCACCGCGCCTTATCATGATGTGTGTGTGCGTTACCGAACGAGCAAGGGTGAGATATAATGCGCGTGTGTACTGTGTGTGTGTGTGTGGGAGAGAGAGAGAGACAGGGGGTGGGGGTGCTGTGTCATCGGGGGCACTAAAAGGCAGTTAAGCAATGACATTCGGGCAGTGGTAACAACCTTGAATTATTCATGCCTGGAAAATTGGGTTGTGCTTCTGTGACGATGATGAGAAAAAGGCCGACATCTACGTGCTAATGGAAAGGCAGGGTTAATACCTCAGTCACACCTACAAGAGCCGACACCAGACCGACCACAGACCGAACAAGCAATTACATTGCCTCCAATGGCCACCAATTAGGCGGTTTGGAGTCAGTCTAGAGTCGTGTTTGGTGGTGTGACTGAGGTCTAATCGTTTCGATGGGTAGATCACTAGCGGTGAATGAGAAGTTCATTAATAGTCGCTTCCCTAACCCCGGTCTATAGAATCCATGCCATTCAGTACTTTGTATTTCACTTTCGTGGAAATATCCCTCCCTTATAAATACTGAATGTGAAAGTTGCCGATTAAATTGCATTGAGGAATATGAAGCTCGTTTTCATTTGTGAACAGTAAGCTATTTCTCTATCACTTAAAGGTAAAGACCAGTATTGGCAACGCCCCAATTTCAAAAAATGAAATGGAAGCTCTCATTACCAATCATGTGAAAGAATATGTTTTGACTAATACATGATGATAAAAAATTTGCCGGGAAACCGCCTACTAATTCATATAATTGGTAAATTTATTTCTCTCATGGTCTGGTGAGAGAGATAGGGTAGTCCCATATACATCTTTCTGTGTATAGTGCTTGTAACTTTACGAAGAATGAGCCAAATTTCTTATCATTTTGATGATTCCAGAACCTTGCAGATGCTAGATGCTAGATGATCGACCTTTTCTGATCGATTCCACAACGTTTCTTTCACAATGCAATCGCATGACCATTACTGGTCTTTACCTTTAACGAAAGTAAAGTTAGTGTGATGAACATTAAATATGACATTTGTATTTAATGTCATAGTTCGCGATGGTGGTAGCTAGATATAATTCAAATTTCGGGTGTTTCGAACACATGAAAGGTTAGCAGAGGACGGGTATTAACTTTAGTGTCACAGGCCTCTTTTATTATAGCATAAATTGGTACGAAGCCACGCGTGATTAGGACTAACTCGACAGTCTTTGTTATTTAGTGCACCGATTCCCATTTGTGTCATAGTTTTAATCAAAGAGACAATCAAAATTGGACATTAAACAGATTAGATCGTTCACCTTGTAAACATCTTTACAAAACAGCATTTTCTTTACTACCGTTTACACTTTACTAAAGAGCATTTTCAAACAATCCTAGATCCTGCCGGTTCAAGAGGGGACACTTCAGAGAGAAAAACTTCATATTCAATTATAGTTATTTATCTTAAGTTGTGCAACCCTCTGTTCAAGTCTCTTTTGACTCTGCGCGACTATGGGCGGTAATTGAAAGGTGAAATTAGATCCTTTGTTTTTTGGCTCATAAATCACCGTTAATACCTTAGATGTCAGACGGGGCTCTGTAGGTACTGGCGCAGGCTCGTCAAGGGATTTCCCGCCTATTTGCCTCAAATCTCCTCCATTAGACATCCCTTTCTCGCGCCTAATCTCGCACCGAGAAACGCCATACGCTTTTCATATTGAAAGCAGCAATTGCATCGGCGGCTTTACATACATGGTAACGTGTAGCTTTGAAATTGAGTTTTGGTCATGCGATTGCCTAGTGAAAGAAACAATGTGAAAATGATTTCAAAATATTGCAATTCGTGCAGCACATTAGGTTGTTTTTATCATCAAACTGATTTTACAAAAATAGCCCTGTCCTCCTTAAAGTCACATGCACCGCGCATAGAAATGTGTGTATGAGACTTCAACCTTTAGCTCTTAGTACTGATTATTTCAAATATGAGGGCGTTTGAAGGGCCACTTTTTCATTGCTTGTTTTTTTCTTTTTATTATACTTTATCATACTTAAATGAGAAAAATGAAAAAGGCCAAATCTCACCCTGCCCAGAACTCTACCTTCTCTTTAATGCTTTATATTTAGACAAACATGTCCAAACATGGCAAGATTCACGCCACACTAAGCCTATAGAAAATAAATATCACCGTATTATGTTTTTATTTTCTTTCCCATAAACGTATTTTCTAAAAATATGACGCACGCGACGTGATTTTACACTTGGGTTTTCTCCACTAGAAAGCACAGCAGTAAGGAAAGGAGGAAGAAATAAGAAACAATGGCTTGTAAGAAAAAAAGAGAATAATATGGTATTTTTAACTTTTGAATGCATTATATTACGGCTCGCTGGTCCCTTGCTCGTGGTTAGGCAAGGTAGAATAACTAATGTGATCTAGTATTAATGGACATTTGCAGGATTTTATAATGATATGAAGACCACTGATCAGTTTCCACCCAAAGTGACGGCTTGCATGTTTGTTTCAAGAAAAGGATGGAAAGAAACTATTTATAAAAAAGAAAACTTCATTAAATTTGGACCCGTTCTTGTACAATTGGATTACTTTCGATGTCGTCACCGGTATTCAAAGTTCGTTGATTTGATTTTAGAAAAGGGTGTCACATAATTTCTATCCTACCCCTTTCTCTCCCTTTCTTTGTCTCCATCATTCTTGTTTCTTTGTGCTGAATATAAAACTAACGGGTAAATGAAAAAAGAGAATAAAGGGCATCGGATCCTGCTCACATCGCTTACACGAAATTGCCACATGTTATCGATATTTTGTTAACGCTTAGCTAAAGCTAGAGACAAATTTAGCGGAATAGCCGTTGTTTTCGTTTAATAGAGCTGTAACACGGTTTTCACCGAATTGCAAACCAAACTATATTCTTCCAGTTTCGATAGAAATTGGAAGCTCAACCTGTACGTCATTCATGCTTCAGATTGTGTACTTTGATGACATTTAAAAGTGATTACACTGCAATGGTTCCATTCAGAATGAACAGGGACTAACTTCGTAGTAGATCCTAAGTATGATCAGCGTATAATGATAATAGTCGTTTCTCTTTAAATTGATGTATTTATTAACGCTTTTACCAGAGCATACAGTGCGCTGTCCGTTCATATTGGGACAAATTAAACAGAATTGTAGAGGTATGTTTTCAGATGCTCTTTTTGTGAAGCCAAGGGCGGTACAATATCTTAAAATTTGCATGGAGTTTGTTCCATAGTCGTGAGACAACGGATTGCAAGGATTTAAAGCCAGCTTGTTTTCGGGATTTGGGAATGCGATAGGAAGGGGCTGATGCATAGGTGATAATGCAGATGACGAAATGAACCGGGCAGGGCTACGGCAGGGCTGGATGATATGTGATATGTCTAGACAGTCGGATATATCAGCTTCAGTATCACTGTTACATCTAAACGGTATCCAGTCCTTCAATGTTTTAAATATTTAAAACACTTTCTTATTGTCTAAAGTTCGACGCACTTTGCTTTATCCATTGAGGATGAAGTGGTGTATGGCATGGGTATGTATGCACCCATAGCTGCACGAGGTAATGGGTATAGAGGATACTGACTGAGTTCACACGTGTGTGGGAGTGATACACACTGACTGGGTTTACACGTGAGTGGAAGTGATACACACTGACAAGTGAAAGTGAGATGAGGTGAAGTAGAGGCCAATGTCAGGGGATGATAACACTGGGTCGCAGGTATCAAATGAGGAAGCGCCAATGACGCCATCAGTTAATGTTTAATGAGAGCGGTCCAGGGTCGTGTTTACACATTGAATAATTATTATGATGCAGAAAGTTGTCCATTTCGTCAAGAGAAGGTGTGCAGGTGCAATGATATACACCTGTAAAGAAGGGTCGTTGACTTTGGTACCCCTTATTTATAGTTTCTCCGATCAGTCCTGGTTCAAGGGTGAATGATGAAATGACTGCTTATGACTCTACTATACGTACATTCTTTCAAATGTGAAAGCAGTATTCTTATTTTTACAAATGATGGCTAAAACGCAAGATATGAACACGGCTGGTCGTTGACGTACACGAAGAGACGTCGGTGATTGTTCGGTTCGGAAGAGGATGACTGATGTTCCATTTTAGGATTTACGTGTACTTTGGCAATCCGGGAGACCACTATCGTCCATTTAACGATGAAAATGAAGCATTAAAACGTCGGGCGGTATGCTATGAATCCATCACAAGATCTACATCAAGCTGGGGCTTGTAAAGGCAGACTGAGGAGGGCCATTTCTGCCGAGGTGAAGGCTTGTTTGCTTCAGGATGAGACAGAGTACTACCTTAAAACTGCAATTTGCGAGTGAATGTGGCTTCTTTACAATCGTAGTCCCGAGCCTAACAAATACACATGGCCGCCATGATATTACAGTTGCATACACATAGTAATAGGCTTACACATTTGGATGTAATACATGTACCAATTTTAGAATGATTCCACTATAGTCTGACCAATGCCTAGCTACCATGAGCCGTGAATAACAATCTTGTTTTGATGCGCAGCGTAATGAAAGAGGGATCTCGGGGCTTAAATTAAAGCTTCAACACAAAAATTGTCAACTCTTCTTGGGTTTTAATCTCAACTTGAAGCATAATGGGCAATCGACACTTTACCCCAAACCCACACCCACATATATATATTGTGCAGGTGGACACAAGCCCAAAGCACAGATATGAATGCGTGCTCAAATACATTTCGACATTGTTTAGAGTTCAATTCGCCTCGCTAAAGTACAATGTTAGTCAGGATGCACCCAATATTGTTTTGTTCCTGGTGACTGTGATATAGTCGAATCTGCGGCATGACCTTTGACCCCGCTCGGTTATGGGATGGTTACCAGAGGCGGAGCGCAGAGACCCTTCATTTCTAGCAGTGCTAGGAGTCAGGCAGCATGTTCAAGGTTACTTGTTATGAGGGACCTATGTGGGTCACGTTCTCTCCAAGGTTGAGAATGTATTTCAGAATGTAAGGTACATCGAAACGAGATAGTTTGTGAATACGTAGATTGTTAACACAGTACATGACTACTTTAAGATCTACCGTAGATAGCGAAGGTTGATATATCAATATGTTATTATTGTGAAGTTATCTGGTAAAAACTGCACAGTGGAAATTATCAACATGCTTTCAGGTAGAACTTTAAGTTGAACTGCCGGTTCGTTGTGCCATACAAAGCTTCAGATAGATATTTCTTTCACGTCATACCACATTAAATCACTCACATTTATAGAAAGGATAATTACTAGAAAAACCCTAACAAAATTTCTTCCAAAATATTAATTTCCTTGTCTTAGCTTGTCCCTGAATACATGATTACACCAATTGAGTATTTCTCGGTAGGAAACCGTTGATGAGCGGATATTGTTATGCACTATTGAAGAGCAACACGTTCCCTGACGCCATTCTGATATCAATGTATTTTTAACTCTATTCACCGTAGCCTACATACATCAATAACTATGCAGGGTTTTAGCCAGGTTTGAACGTACATACATATATCACTATGGATGCATCTGACATGTTTGAGCATACATACATAAATTGCTACAAGTGGGTCCGACACATATACTCTAAGCGTACTTACATCAATATCTACGTCTGGGTCTGACAGGTTTTAAGCGTATTCCATAAAAACAAAATGGCCCCTCTTTGCCATGGGGTGACGCCCATAGACCACCAATCCTTCATGTTACCCGACTTTTACGCGCTTCAGTAAGTTTGCATGCACGATATAGAGCCTGATGATCTAAAGGCGTCGACTTAGCCTCTAATCCAGGCTATCCTACCTTTTATTTCCTTAACCTAGTCTTTCATCCAGGCTATTCTAAATTGTATTTTTATCATTTTTGTTTCATTCTTTGAATCGTCTTTTCAGGCTGTATTTGAGTCCGAGACTGTGCCCTTTATTCTTCTGTAATGCTGAGATGTCATAACCTGCAAGCAACCGTTTCCCGGCGCCAAAATAACATGCCTTTCATACGAATGTGATGTGAACGAAATCGACCGGATTTGTTTGCATTTTCCAACCAAATCGATTATTGTGAGATATGTTCAGATTCTGTTTAAAGCGGATAAAAATATGGGAATATGGAAATAAAATCTACGCCAACACTACTTGATGAATAAGTGTTAGATAGTTCTAAAGATATTACGTAAAACAGCATCCAGATGTGTTAGTTGGTGCTGCAGTCAGCTAATAATAAAGAAAATCATATTTAAAATATTCTCTTGAGAAAATCCACAAATAAACATGATAAGGCGTATATGAAATTGACAAGTGTTAATGGTAGTATGTGTTGCCAATTTGATAAAATAAATCGGTAGGTAAAGATACATACGGCATAACTGTGCACGCCTTGCGAGTGTGCGCAATGATATAGTCGGGCAAGCATGAAAGCAGGCGATAAATACCAACATACAATAGGGGGAGGTTTCACAAAGATCTTAAGTCGAACTTAACTCTAATTTAGACTTAACAATTATAAAAAGCCATTAGCATTATTTAAAATATTTTGTAAAAGATATTTTAAGAGGCATAAAATGTTGATTTGAGTCATTCATATTTTCTATTATCATAGGAGATGTCATGTTCTTGATGTGGAATTCATGAACAATTTAAAATAACAAATTTGCTTTTGAAGATATTTTATTTTAAGGCTACAAATGGCTCTCGAAGATATTTAAGTCCATTTTTAAAAGTGTCCATGTATTGATGGACTGATTTATCGAAAGGAAAACAAAATATTTAAGTCCAACTTAGAGTTAAGTTCGACTTAGAATCTTTGTGAAACACCTCCCTGGACAGGTTAACAAAAGCATACTATCTGACCTGATAAAAGCGTGCGAAAATTAAAGTAGCTTAAAAATAGATATAATTATGCTACATCTAAAAGCAATGGTTCATGAAAACTCAAAAACATATAAGAACATAACAGCACAGAACATTTATAATATATTTGCGTATATTCATACGTAATAAATGCCACGCACTGTTTTATTCAATGAAAAACGAGTATCCCAAAACCGTTTTGTATAGATATGATATAATATTATCTTTTAAAGCATATAAGAAATGTAATTGCTTCGTAAAAAGGAAGGGTTTAAAAACACACCATGCTTCAAACCAAACTTATATTCATTTCATTTTCTTTCTATCCCTTCGTGCACTTAAATGCCGAATTGGTTCAAGTATATTGCAAAAGAGGACACACATTATATTAATAATAATGAAATAATGCTAAAAAGGACTTTAAACAAATGTCAAAGCTGCAGGGCGTGTATAGATTGTTTTAAATGCAACTGATAAAAACAAAATAAATACAGACGCTTTCAAACCAAAAGAAATGTATGCCTTAAAAACTGCAACGTGCATTTGCACGCAACCAGGGAATATTTAGGAAATAAATAATGCAGCATAATCTGTGGTATTATAAAGTAATCAAATTAAAACTATTGTAACTGTGAGCGATATTATTTTTTAAATTTAAATATAGGTATGATATCTTGTAGAGAGGTCTTATATCATTAGAGTTCTTAGAAAACCACACATCAGTGTTTGTACAAAACACAATTTTATTTTTTCCACACAGCCTGAAAACCAGAACTTCATGTTTTTTTGTTTTTTTTTTAAACTGAATTTTGAAGTGTTGAAGTAACAATAGCTTCTTCATCATCCTTAACAATTACGGAAGAGCTGCATTGTTCGCTACTCTGTGGAATTTCATATTTCATTATTGCAAAAATTGGTTTATTGTGTAATACACTTTGCTCAGTTAAATAATAGCTTTTGGTAGGAAGGGAAAGGTGGGTCATATTATTTAACAATGTTAATTGTTTAAAATTACACAAACAGAACTAATATACATGTCACGTAAACAAAATTGTCTGTATATCTTAAAACAGGTTGTCACCAAAATATAGGAGGTAAAACCATGTTTATTCAAACAAAATAAAATGAACTTGTTAAAGCCACAAACAAAAACTGTTTATCAAAAAGTGTTGAAATAGGTCAAATTTTGCGCAGTGAATTTTGTGTGTGTTCACGTGTGGGGTTTGGGAAGGATTTTACAGGAATTCTTAAGTGTTGGTTAATTTGCAGGGATTTTACACAAGTATCAATTACCAAGAGGTCAGGGTAGGCTTGTGTGCTACTTTCTAAGCTGTGAGTTTGTGCAATTTTTGTCTAAAACATGAATACATCACAGAGACATCTCCTAAACTCAAAAGTAATAAAAAAAGAATTTACGATTTTCACTACGCTCGGTGAAAACTGGACAAATAAAAACAAACATAGAACAATGCACAAAGAGAGGGCCATTTTGAATTTTGGTTACCATAGTAACTTATTAAGAGGAACCTGTAGTCTTACATAAACCCAAATAGAGTACACCTAAACAAATCCATTCTTAGTACATCTATAGACATTTCGTATTAGTACACAATGAAATAGGGATAAAGCGAACTGACATTGTGTATATTAGATACAATCAATATTTTTCGGAAGATTAATAAACGAAAACTATAGCGTGCTCCCCTTATGACAAAACTGTTTACACTCATAACGAGACCTTTAAGTCCTAGAACCTCGTTGATGTAGATGTGGTGGTTGATTGTGATGCTGTACTGACAGCGAGGCGAGTCAAAGGGTTAAAGTTCAATTAACATTCCGTCATCCTTCATAGAGCTTCTAATGTAGTCAGCAAATGAGTTTACAGGGTTAGTGGACTGGTGATTGCTTCTCCGGCAGACTGGGGTAATTTGAGCATGCAAAACAATATCCTCAAGATGTGTACTTGCATCAGTCTTTTTACGCTTGATCGATGATTAATATTTCCTCATGGATATGTTTATAACTGGGCTTATATTGTGCTTCATTCTAAAATGGTGTTATCATATCATGAGAAATGGTGTTCGTTACGATGTATTCCCTTGGAATTATTACTTCTGCGTCGTATTGTATTTCAAATTAATATTTAGCCCACCTCGGCCTATGCATGATGTCACTTTACACACTTAGGTGAGAAGTAACTATACTATGGTGTATCATTCGGATTTTGAATGGTACTAAAAATAGGGATCACCATTCTCGTGCTGCAGCAGACGGAGGCGTGTCATTTTAACAACCGTTGATTGAGAGATGTGTATATGCACCAGTCAGGTTTCGGGGTTGTGAACTTGCTTAGCAGGGCAGATGGCGCGGTAATTAAGGTTGACTTGGCATGGAGCGCGCTGGTTAACTTGGTATAGCGTCACTGGACTGAGTAAAAAAAATGGTGGAGGGGAGGGGGGTGGGGGGGGGGGGGGTGGGGTCAGAAAACAACGCTATAGTGCGTGAGCGGAGACAGGATGGTAGTGCAAATAACTCGCCTTCGAAACACCGGGAGCGGGCCAGCATTACACGACCGTGTCTCCGCAAAGGTTACACGCCTACCGAACAGACGAGTAGCCACGATGTTTTTGAGAAAGACAAATTATTTACAATCCACTCTGGACTATCTTGGAAACGGTAGGGTTGGTCAATTCAGGTGGGTTTTTAAGTGTGTAATTCATATCGAGTCACTTTACTCAACGGTGTTTGTTCACCAAAAATAGACCTTCTCGTTAAAGACACATAGATTTTGGCGATGTTATAAATAATAAAGAGATTCTAAAACTGACCTGCCCCCAACTTTTCTCTGTTATCACATGATAGGGTTTTATATTCGAGTCATGCTCGTTATCTTCAATGACACATTCCTTATCGACAGGCAAGAGGCCATTCACGTTCGAGATGACTTCACAATACAAATTAACACCGAGCACTTGAATTAATATCATATCATTCAAAGGTTTCATTCAAACTTATTTTGATTAACTCCTGTACCCCCACTACCCCTTTACCAAACCTCTTTCAGTCAATGGAGACTATTATACCTTTTCTATTACACCCCTTCCCATTAAATTCGTTACCCTCTACTACTAAATCCGATCCCATTTTCTCCAAGCATTACCCCCTACTATCACATCCGTTCCTATTGACTTAATTACCGCTATTAATTGCACCCCTCCCCATTACCTGATTACCCTATTCGAACACACCCTTTCCAATGGATAAACTCCAAGCATTTACCCCCTACTACCAGACCCCGCCCATTTACTTTGTTACCCCCGACTACCACCCCCTCCAAAGGATTGATACCCTTCCCCTTATCTCCTACTCCTTGCACCCCATTTTCATCCACGGATGATGCTTGACGACAGACATCATCATTGCATTGGATCGTCTAATGAACTAAACTGAGTATCTACTCTGTCAATTAATGTCCAACTGGTACTATCAAATGAATTAAAAAGCCAATCAGCTCTCCCTAGCAAGGACAGGTTCCGAGAATAGAATTAATTCCTTCAAAAGCGACAAACAATAGTTGTCTTTAAGATTGTAAGAAGAAAAAAAAAGAATAATGATTGAAGGAGATACCGTTTTGACGAGGTGATTTTCAAGATTTGTACAAATATTTGTATTAACAAGTTACGCCTTAAAATTGAATCAATGGCTTGCTATTATCTATTAAAGTTAATTGCCAATAGCTTATGGGCCTTTTTACGATTCAGAAATAAAGGTTCTTCAAAAAGCAATAACAGAGACAGCAATTAGCTTACACTCTATGTAGAAGAGTGTTTATGCTCTTAGGTTGTTCGGTTATTGTAACTTTATCAAAATCAGGATCGCACCAACCAAAACTGAGAGACATTAGTGAAAGGAATAATATTTAAATAAAACAAAATCTACCTTTTATCTATTTCGACTTTTTATACTGTACATTTATTTTTCCTTGTACTATGCAGTCTTTTACTGTGTTCATTTTCATTTCGTCCCAATTGTAGCTATTCCCCTACACATGAACGTAAATCGTCTGTGAAAGCTTTCCATAATCATGGAGGTTTGGCGACTGAACCACTACACATTATTACAGTCCTTGATTATCAATCTGCATTCATATAAGCATCGCAGTACATTTCATAAAGCCGGCATAATGCAATGCTCTCCTTCCAATCTACGCAACAAAAGGTCAAAGGTCATTGAGGTATGGTATCTCGTAAACAAAACACACACACACTCAGACATCGCCCATTAAGAAGGGAGTATGTCTTATCCATGGCATACATACATCTTTTACTATCAATACAAATATACAAACACGACCTAAACGACACAAATCGAGACAATCACGTGACCTTAATGGCGCTCTCGTAATTCAAGACATATGGACAGCATTGTTAATCATAAAGTTGTTAGTATATGACTGACATGGACGTGAAAGAAATACACAATAAACTCAGTGACAACTTCAATTCAAAAGTATGCCTCACTAATATTGACTTGATACAAAGGAGATGTTAGGTTTTAAGGGAATTAATGATGTGAGACAGTATTCAGACATGTTACAACTAAATCAAAAGTGGTGTCATTGCTGGAAAAATTAAGAAATACAAATGACCATGCTCAGAATTAACAAAGTTAGCGATCCATCCTTATTTATAATCATTAATCACCAAATTTGTCATTGAATACAAACATAGCCTCTTAAGAAATTGAGGCGAGATTACTTAATGGACGATTTCGTGTAGTTTACATTATTTCTGTAGTATATTTCATAACGTTAGGTTTGAGCTTCCAAAACACATCTACCCCCACGGTCAGGATAACAAGCGATCTGCGCTGCAATGACCAAGCCAACCTTTTATCTACATACGGGTACTTCCTAATCACTGGTCTCGTAGTAATCACTAGAACACCCGGGATATTGCTGAGCAAAGTGACAACAAATGATATCAACTAATTCAAGATGTTGCTGGACATAACCTTGCCTCGCGTCAGTCAGGCAATCTGCGCTGCAATGACCGAGTCGATCCCTAAAGCCAACATTGGCATATCTTAAACTATAAACTCTTTCTCTCATCAACTTTGCAGTTATTGGTGAACAGGGTATTGAGTATAGCGTTACATACACAGAGATACCGAGCGTTATCATCCGTTTCAAGAAGCTGCAACACAAAATGGTGATCCCTATTACTTTGCACAAAAGCCTATGTTTCTATAGATGATACGGCTTTAGTTACTTGCCATCAATGGCTACCTTTAAATGTCGAATGAAACGGTCAATGCGCTCAACCTCGAAGTCTGTCTCTCATCATATGATGCAATGACATTTCCGTTACCATTTCCACAAACAGATGTCTCTCATTTTCTTCCACGCTACAATAATAAACCAAGCCCCATTTCATACACTGAGTAGTTGTAGTACAGTCAGACAACATGGCCATGTTCAATGTATCTTCTATACATTGCTATGTGTCTATTACTCCCCTTTGAATACCTAGGGATTATGCTTAAATTACATAGTTTGTCATGTGGGAATTTACAAAGTGCTTGCACGTTTCATATTATCTTTGTTCTTGCGTGTGTATAGGTCACGTGATTGTTTTGTACAAGTCATGTGATTAGTTTGTACAGGTCACGTGGTTATTGCGTACAGGTAATGTAGGATCGCCTAGCGCTTTTTTTCGGGCGCCTTAACCATCACAGGAGTCGGATAGCACACTCGAAACCACCGGGCTCATGCAAGCCTCTTTAGCGTCTGCACTCCATAGGGTGGCGCGTGTAAAGAGGCGCCATTTGCCCACATGCCTATTATACAGAGTATCCGTATTCCAATAAAGGCATGGGGCGCTGTGGCGCGCGCACACTGATGCCATTACCCACAATGCAAGGCATCATTTCTAAGTATCGCTTTTCAACCGGAGTTTTTGAGTTCGAAACAACAAATTCGGGTAGAATTCCCTTTGACCTCATGAACATCTAAAAAGGAACATCTCATGAGGTAAAAATGAACCTTTTTCGTCATCTTGCCTTAAGGTCCGAATCCCGAATCCCGAAGTGTCCCTTTGAAAGATGACTTTGAAGGTGGAGATGAGATACAAGCGAGGCGCGTGAGTCCGGGTGAACCGAGTGGCTATTTCGCAGAGGGTTAGAGGGATCCAGGACAGGAGTTGGATCGTCAAAGAATAACAGAACATCGCTAACTAACTATACTCGGTTTGGTGAGAACGGCACGAGCCATGGAACAAAGATAAAACACAGTGTATACCTACCCAATGGTAATAAACTCTCTACACTGCGTGAACCGTTCCTAAATTTAGAAACGTAGACTTTACTTTTCTTTAATTGAACCTTATCAATTTCTCTGAACTTTCTTTCTCAAATATCAAATAACATGTTTTGTCCCGTTTCATTGGGCAATCGTTTCCTTTTTTAAACCTCTTTGAAGATGTACTACTCCCTTGAAGATCAGAAGTTGATACTGGACCCAGTTTCATAAAACTGCAACAGATACATGACAACTTGAACTTTGCTCTCAGCCAATCAAATGCTAGGATTTCCGTAGCTTATAACAGTCCGTGCGACTTGTTATTGATTACAGGTTTCATGAAACGTGGTCTTGGTTTCTTTGGTGGTTTCACTGGTGGTTTATCTTTTTTCGCTGGCTCGCACGTCTCACTTTTCTCTAGATATCCGCTACTAAGTACAGTCTATCTTCGTAAACATGTTTGGCATTGGGGCTATAATTATCTATACTAAATCGTGTCCAGTTCCACGCACATGCATACATGTGACTGTACCTTTGAAAAAATGGGGGGAGGTAGGGATGAGGAGGGGGAGGGCGGCAAACCATGCTTTCTCATTGAACTAAAATAAACAAAACTTTCTACCATAATGATCATGGTCCTTTATGTCAGTGATGTATATCACTTTCTGTCCTTCCTTTCTACCTCCTGAACTCTTGTAGATTCGAGGAAGAGAGGTAAAGGATGATCAACTAATAAGGGGATGGGAAGAGGGTGGGGTTGGTATAGGGATGACGGCAGTGAAGAAAACCAACAAACTCTCTTTCATGGTTTTTCTCTTTTTTTCGACTACTTTACATTTTTTTTTGTCAGCTGCCCGTTCCAATAATCCAATACTCGCGGTTGAATTAATAATAATCATAACTTGTCACCTTAAAAGGGCTTCAAGTTTATCAATTCTATCCGATATATCTTTGTATCCGTGCTAACTATGCTGATAAACCCTACTGCTGCCCGAAACTTATTGAAATGAAATTAACCAAGATGAAACAGTGAAAGCAATCTGTCGAGACTGCTTACATGTAACGGTTCGTACAATGTTTGTTGACACAAGATGTGTAGGATGGTCTTTATCTTACCGATTTGACCTTCGATTCCCATACATCTTTGAATTGATGTGTGCTTGCAAAACGAACAATAAATACTGCTCGTCGAGTGCTTTTTAAGATACAAATCGTCTGCTTGCAAAGGCGTTAAATCTCTGTTAACGTAACGCCCGCGTGGCGTCAAGCTAACATGTATGTGTATGCTCGACGAATATAATCCACGGCGTAAAATAGGAAAGATAATTGAAACTTTAGGAAGCATTTTCATCTTATATCAAATCGAAAAAAGAAATAATATTGTGATTGGTAATGAAGGTTCCTATTAGAAGAATTCGGTTTTTGTGGAGGTGGAAAAATAAGGCTCTTACTTCCATACGGCCTAACATACACAAAATCTATACTACAAGATTTCTTTTGCCAGTATAGGTCTCGTAATCGCATTCTATACACTCTAAACAATAGCTCAAACTGTACCGATATGTGATCTAAACAGAAAAGGGGTAACATATGAATGTTTGTTCATTTAAATCTAACCAAATATTGAGTAAACATCTCCCCAATATTATCACCATTAAACTTTTACCCTTCACACTTGAATGTTCCCTATGTTAACCCAGTGTGGGTACTTTCACCCAGATTATATTAGACGTGTATGCTATAAAGCATTTTTTAGTTAATCTACCGTATTTCATATTGGTAATTTAGAGACATAGTTTGTTTACTAAAAATAGAATTCGTTGCCACGCTTGCATTCATTCGTACGTAGCGAGTGTAACTATTACAATATTATGTGATAATGTTAAAAATCATCAATAGCAAATGAAATTTAGAAGTTCAGCAAAATTAAAAAGATCAGTCGAGTTTTTTTGTTGTTGTTGTAATTTTGTCAATGCCTTCGCTACGTTTTGTTTAAAAAAAATCTAGAAATATATTATGGGAGCTGCATTGATGTACGTGATGATGAATGTGATGTTGATAATGATGGTGGTGATGATGATGACGGTGGTGCAGAATATGTTTTAAACGATGACGACGATGATGAAGGGGATGATGATGACGATCATGATGTGCGATTATGAAAAGCCGGAATTTTGTTCACTATTAAGTTTTCATCACTATCATTGCGTCGATGTAATGCAAAAAGTCATAGCTAACTAGAAATATTCATTATGAAGCAAAACCTACTATTAAGTTGTTGGTCATGATAATATCATGTTACATTGCATATTGGTAGCGGTTTCGATTGGTCGAATGAGATGCATAGTGCAGGACCCACTTCAGTCTGTGTGAAATAAAATGTAATCCAATCTCTATAAATTATTTGTATCGTCGGATAAAAGGGTTCGCAACCCTACTTAGGGTTGGGTAGGACGTGGACATGAGTTTTATTGAATTATATGGCACTAGTAACTTAATTCACAATGTAATTGCCTCTCACTTCAAATTATTATGATTAAAATGCCGCACAAGCTTGTAGGTGGAAAGGAGACCCAAAGGGGGAGTATGATACGGAGCATGGTGGTATAGTATGTTAGACACTGAAGCATCGAAAGAGACAAAGGGAGGGGGTAGAGAGAGAGAGAGAGAGAGACAGATAGGGAGAAGTATGATACAGAGCAATATGTAACAGTTTATGTATCAAGTTATACAGAGAAGCATAGTTAGAGAAGTGGTAGAGAGAGAGAGAGATAGAGAGATGAAGGGACAAAAAACGATAAAGAGCATGATAGTATATTATATAAACTATGTAACACAGAGAAGCATAGAGAGAGAGAGAGAGAAAAACAGAGAGGTCAGAGAGAGAAAAAGGTGCAGGGAGACAATGATAAAGAGTAAGAGGTTATAGTGTATAAATCAATTACGACAGAGATGCATAGACAGCGACACAGAGGTGTGGCATAGAGATATAGAGAGAGGAAGCAATACGAGTGTACATGCCAATGTATTAGCACTGTGGAGAGGGGAGAGATATGCAAAGAGAGATATATAGCAGAGAGAGATGGATAAATAGCAACAAAAAAAGAGGGATAGCGGGAGAGAAAGAAGGGGAGATAGAGTAAGAGGTTAGAGTGTATATATTGAGCCGATGTATTAGCACTATGGAGAGGGGAGAGCAAGGGGCAAAGAGAGAGAGAGAGAGAAAGAGAAAGAGGGGGAAATAGAGTAAGAGGGTAGAGTGTATATTAAAGAGAAGGTTGAGTTCTGGGAAGAGGTGAAAAATAATTTGTGAGCATTACTCATTCTTATTATGCAAGTGTGGAAGAACATCAGTTAAGACATGTTCCCTGAAAAGCATGGCTCTTCAAATGCCTTCATATTCTTAATATGCATGTAACATCGTAAAAATCGGGGGGCCGGCTTTTTACGCCACGTGTTCGTGTAGTCCCATATACATCTTTCTGTGCAAGTGTTTGTAACTTTACCAAAACTTGGCAACATTTCTTATCATTTTGATGATTCCAGAACCTTGCAATACACACAAATTCTTAAATGCTAGATGATCAACCTTTTCTGGTCGGTTCCACACAGTTCTTTCACAATGCAATCGCATGACCAGAACTCAACTTCATCTTTAAGCCAATATATTAGCACTATGGAGAGGGGAGAGACAGGGAAAGAGAGATATATAGCGGAGAGAGATGGATAAATAGCAACAGATAATACGAAGGAGAGAACGAGAGAGAGAGAGAGAGAGCTGGATAGATAGCGGGAGAGAGATGGATGGAGGAACAGACAAAGAGGGATAGCGGGAGAGAGATGGAGGAATAGCTGCAGACGAAGAGGGACTGAAGGAGAGAAAGAGGGGGAGATAGAGTAAGTGGTTAGAGTGTATGGATAGAGGGAGAGAAAGAGAGGGAGATAGAGTAAGAGGTTAGAGTGTATATATTAAGCCGAGGTATTAGGCGGGAACCAACCCTGGATGATATCAGGAAATGGCAGGATGATGTAGGAGTAACCATGGTAACCGTGTTGAAATGATCCCTCGTACACACATCCGTTGTGATAATCTAATGTCACAGGATTAGCATATATCAGACAGCGTAGATTGGATGTATGCATCGCCAATCCATTAACGGCAGATTATTGAAAACGTACGAAACCCTTTTTTATAGCCAATCTTGGCAGCTTCATTATTATCCGTGAACTTAGCTTCATGGTTTATCTTCTGTCCTTTTGTTTGTTGTTGTAATTAATAAGTTCCCCAATATTCACAAGACTGTCAATTTCAGACCGCGCAAATTGAGTGTATGCATATATAGAACAATCATTGAAACTTACATTTGTGGGAAAAACCTTTTCAACGTTTGCATTTCCAGCCCATTATGGCGACAAATTATTGATAACCCTAAACTTGCTTGTGGTTGGGTTCTCATTAACAAAAGTACATTTTCCTTCATTTAGGAAAAATAGTATTAAAAAAGTGCATTTTGCAGTCTTCACATGTAGACTATTTTTTGCAGTACATTGCTTGTAGTTGAGATGGGTACTTTAGATACCTAATGGGAACCCGTTTAGATGTAACTTGTGATTAAATGGATCGCTATCTCAGTCATTACCAACCCAACTGATGAAGATAGGTAATGGCACGAGGCTTTGATCGAAGCTCAGGCAACCTATTTGTAACTGCCAAGCATATTTTGCGATTATAACGTAACCCTGTAATTGAATTCATACCAGGAAGGGGGTAGCTGATGATCCCAAAGCATGATGGTTCAATGGAATTAATAGGGAAAATGCAATGTCGCAACCTTTATGCATATTCATAAAGCTCTCGAGCCCATTTTATTATGTCATCGTTAATTCACATCAATATCGATTCTTAATATCAATATTTGTGTATGAATTTTGCAACCCATGATTTGTTCTGATATTTCTCGATATTTTGTATGCTTGTTTCTTTGTTAGGTTTTACTTTATCATGTTATATATGAATGATTAGAAATATACATAAATGCTGCTTGGTTGAATATTGTTCAACGCTAAAACGACCCGGGTATTTAATATCAATTTATAAATACAAAAATAAAATACCATCTATTGAAAAGGAAAGGGTTGGATTCATAACGTTCAAGAATGTGATCACCATTTACAGCACAGGGTCAGATTGGTATGAGTGATATATTTGGCTGACCCACAGTCCTGTACAGAATAATGTTGGTAAAAAGGAGTATTATATATGTATCGAATGACTAATTCCGTTTGTTTGTTTGTTTTTTGTTTTGTTTTTAATTGCTATTGTATGTTTATTATTTCATCTCTTTTTTCAAGTATTACGCACAAAAAAATCCTGCAGAAATAAGTGTTGTGGTCTGAATGTATAAAATAAGCAACTTCAACTAATCTACTTTTTGTTCTTCAAATGTGGTAAATACAAAAATAACCGAAGCAATAACGCTTTATATATTTTTTTGTTAATGTCTTGTTCATTATTAATGGAATAAAATCCTTCGACTTCAGAAAAATAAAACCTCAATTATTGTTACCTTCGAACCATATGTTATTGAAACGTGTATTGCCGACAGGCTCGTAGTGCGTAAAATAAACAGTATTGGAAACATTATGAAGACCCAATGCAGTCGTATTTCATATTGCATTGCATATCGCTTTCTAATATATATTTATTTTCTAATAGAATAAAAGGAATTAATCATGGTATTAACATAAGAGGAATTCATTCTGTTTAGTTCTTTATACAAATTTCTGTTTTTCTACCAGTCCTTTACTCACTCCAATCTTTCCATCAACAATGCTAATGTTTTTAATTGTTTTAAATGTGGTAGATATTGTCTCCCATCAATTTACACATTAATATGTAATAACACCAATTCACTAATTTATTTTATAATTCAATAATATCAACTACATTTTGTCAGATTTTTGTTTTATGTTCTTGTTGTTGTTAAAAGCACATTTAAAAGGAATGTTATAACAATGATCATCACTGAACGTTTTGTGATCTCTGAACTACATGTACTAAAAGCTAAAAGGGTGTGTAACGGCTCTCGTTTTTAATCCAAAATAATAAAAAACGCCCTTTTGGATTGCACTAGAATATGTTATGCTGTATACCTAACGTGTTGGGGGATTATAGCTCAGAATATGATAATGTATATGTGTTTGATTTCTCCGCATTACTCCCATTTGGAAGGCCTTCCTGCCCTGTATTAATGTCGAGGGATAGAGCGGCTGACGTACTTTACAATGCCTTCTGCAATTTAAAGTCAAGAATCCGGGTAACGTCCTAGCCTTGCTCCCAGTCTAACAGCCTAAATTATTCAAGTTGTGTGTATGTGATCCTCTTTTAAGTTTACCCTTTGGTTTATTAAAAAATTGTTTCTCTGACATATCTCGTTTTCTGGCGCAGTCGTATGTGTAAGAGATATTGCTTTCGAAAGATGGACAATTGTTTGCATGTAGCATACAATAAATTATATTTTGTTAAAATCAAGTGACCTGAGAGAAAGGCTAATTAATTTCAGCTAAGCATCTGCTAAAGTGAGTGTTTAAATGAGACAGTCCATTAACTTCGTGATACAGGTAAATTCGGCTTTAAAGAGCAAACAACGATAAAGCCTTAATCAATGCATTATTCCTTTCTTTCCTCTCTCCCCGTCTCTTTTTCTCGCCTCTCTCTCGCTCTCCCTAACGTGCCTCTAATATTCCACCCTATTCTATCTATATCGCTCTCTTTCTTTTTATTTCCTCTTTCTCACTCCATATTTTCTTTCCTATATGTCGGCATCCCTTTTGTGCTATTCTTCTATCTATTATATCTACCACCTTCTTCCTTTCTTACTTTTTTTTTCTCTATCGGTCCTCTCTTTCATCCCTTTCTTTCTCTCTCACTTTCTTTCTTACTTCCCTCCATCCCCATGTAGAGTAATAAAACCATTGGTGTTCGGTGTTGCTGGGTTTATGCTGTATATAAAACTGACAAAGGAAACATGTTTTAAGGCCTCAGAATCAAAGGTTCCTGAGCCGAACCTTAAAATGTGGAATGATTTTCTCGAAAAGGTTAACCAAAAGAGACATGTATCTTCTCCTACATGAAGGGACTGAGTACGTGGGTGATGAAGAGTTCTGATTTAATTGATGTTATCAAGACATATGTTTCAAACTGGCTTTAAATTAAGCCTGTTATTAAATAAGAAATGACTTCGCTTGAGCTGCGTTTAAAGCTACCATTCTTCTTGAGGGTTAGTAAATTATGAAAACTGAACAAAAAGGATAATATTATAATACTTCCACAATAATTTGAAGTGGATTCAACTGAAATTCAGAGTAAAACCAACAAAGTAAATATATGTATGCATTTATCCCGATAAATATAACTCCTAAAGGAGTAGAATTCAACTCCTAATCTACTCTTAAGTATTACGAGTGTTATGGTTGCCCATGTGAAGGCATGCGCAACGCCCCGCAAATGAAAGCATCTCGCTCTATCTCTCTATGTAGACAATCTCTAACCTTGTCATCTCTATCCCTTAATTAACTAATGGCGCGACTGAATCTCATTAGCAGCTATGACTAGTCTCCATAGAACCCCACACCCACACCCATCTGCCATAGCACAATACCCATCTTCACACACACACACACCCACCTTCATATACACACCCACCTTTCACACATACACATACACCCATTCTATGCAAACAGATTTTGGTTTGTCAACGAAAATGAATAGCGAGCTATTCCTAAGTTCGGTCTTTTTGTGTTTTACTATTACAGTGTGCCATTTTAAATACGGTGTTTAGGAAATTAGGGGATACAGGCAGATTAAGCATCTGTGGTGTTAGGGTTTGATTAAAATAACATACAACGAGCCATAATCCGAAATTTGGTGTTCAAGAGTTTCGTTGACACCATCAGTGCGTCCTCTAAGGTACAGTGTTTAGGTATTTTGGAATTTAATAACAGGTGTAACAAGTTTGATGTTACAGTATTATGAGAATAGCATAAAAGAGCCATATAGCTAATTCGGTGTAAAAGTATTTCATTGACACTATGTGCCATGTTAGGTATGGTGTTTATGTATTTGGGATTTACATGTAGGTGTAGGCAGAGGCAAAGCGTTTTGGAGTATGGCGTTGGTAATTGTCTTTGTGTGCCATTTTAGCTTCTTTGTATTGGCAATTACCAGTTCGCCATTTCCCGGTATTACACACACGTGTATCAATGAACCGTTTAATTTTAGGAGTTGTGACATTTTAACGCAATTTGACTTGTAAATGTCGAAGCTTACATGTACTACTAAACGTGTTTCTTTACGTAAATATATATATCGCTAGTAACAAGTGTTCTCGACTCGAAAGTCGAAACAGCATGCATCGTTATTTACCTTATCTTTACCATTCGAAAACTAAAACATTATATTTCGCTTTGCTGAAAAAATTGTGATGTATTTTCATGTAATAAATATCCATATAAACAGCAGAGCTCTAATACAAATTTCTTAGATGATTCTTAAGATTTTTTGCGGCATTTTTGTTGTAGATTTGTTGCTGAGAATATATATGTATATTTCCCGTTCTCTTACAATTTAGAAGTGCCTGTCTTACGATATTATTACCATTTATTTTTAAAATGCTTGTGTTATTATTGTTCCTGTTTGAGGCGCCTAATCTATGTCAACAATTTCATTTTTGTGATAGAGGTTGGGCGCTAATAGCACTTCTAGTAGTATAGGATATACGACCTCCTGGTTAAAATCCAATTACATATACATTCAATCAGAGTTTGAAGTGCCTGAGGAAAAATGAATAACTGTAAAGGTTGGAGGAAAATATGATGAGGACCTGTGTGTGTTGCACGGGGATGTGAATTGGCTTTACATTTATCTAGCATGCCTAGTACATTGAAAGTACAGTCATGTGATGTATAAGCCGACTAAGGGGGTCGTATATCTCATTGCATGCTTCTGTGTGGGCTACATTATGTAAGCTAAATACAGAATACACCTGTTAGTACATGTAGTTGAAAAGAAATTTGGGTTGCGTTATCATTTGTTTGAAAATTGTGTTTTATTTTGGTTACGTAGGAAAGAAAAAAAGACAATCGATAAAATAACGAAAATATTAATTCTTACACCGGTTTTGAATTTTGAATTACCATTTTACAAGGGCCTGCAAAGATGTAAGGATCGTGAAGGGTGTGGTTTTGTTTAATGTCGTTTATCTTGTTGAACAAAACAAAGTGAATAAATGCAAGAAAAAACAAGCTCTTTGCCTGTCCTAAAGAAAGGGGAGAGGTACTCAAAAATTTAAAATTTATATCATAAGAATTGATATACCCTAGCAGATTTACTGTTCAAATAAAGAATGTAAGCTCGACATAATATTCTGAAGTGCTTTTCTTGAAGAGTACTCGAAGGAAGTATTTGGAAAGGTCAGTTTTGTTCGGGTGTTTACTTAATATCCAGTCTACGTTAACCCAAGCTTGTACATGAAGCGATTTGTAATGCAAAATGTCATTGCAATTGGCGAACATTCATTTTCTAAACGGTGGGGTTTCTAATCTAGAGTGAAATGTAAGCACATGTTTGTCACAATCAGCTGTCGAACTTTTTAAAATGATTTCTTTTTCAAGGTCCTGGCATATCTGTAGGTTGGAATGCGTGCGTGTATAGCAGCTGTTTGCAAATCGACTTTACTTCAAAGCAGGCCTATTACATTAATATTTCACTCATTTAAGCGATGGAAAATGAGTTTCCCCAAATCTGGCTGCACAATGATTGAGGATGAAAGAAATTGTCGTTTATTTAGGCATGGGTTGTGATGAAAGAAAATTGTTCGTAAAGGGTAAATCTACCACAGAGCAATGATTATTAGATTCATCATCGACATCAACATCGACATCGACATTATCATCGACATCGACATCATCGACATCATCGTCACCATCATCTCCATGTTATCATTATCATAATTATTCTCATCTTCGATATGTCAATACTTGGTAGCAACAAAACATGTTCAATATAATAGATTTTGTCATGAGATCTAGATATTTCATCAATGTATTTTGTTCGTCGTCAGAAGATGTTTTCATTCTTTTTCCAAGTTGTCACCTTCATCATCATCATCGCAGTTATGTTGAGTTGTGTGTATGTTATAAATGCTAAGTTGTAAAATGACTTTATGAATATAGGTGCGATAATCTATTTCTTTTCATTTCGCCATATTTGTTTCTATTTCTTAATTCAATTTGGTCGTGAGATAACGGTGTCCTTATTTCAGATTCTCAGTGATTACAAATACGACTTCTGAGAAAATGTTACACCATTATTTCCCCTTAACAATCGTTTGTTTTGCTTTTAGAATTTGGATGGATATATCACTTTTCACATTATCAGGAATGAAATAGTCCCTTCTGTTAACATTAGGTATATGTAATGGTATTTGATATGTATCTCTCTCTCTCTATCTATATATATCTTCTTTTCTCGTTCCAATGTTTTATCTCTAATCGCTATACTGTATGAAAGAGATATGTCTACTATCAATATCAAAATGTAAATGTTAACATGGATAGAGGTACAATGTGACTATAGCAGGTTCCCGAAAATGTTTCATTTGATGTGATTTATTTGTAATAATATATGGAATAAGCTAATATATTACATGATATATATATATTCATAAATATCTATGTTCCATGAATGCCTAAATGTTTGGAAATGCTAACAATATGATATTATATGATTGTGTCACTATCCTTTAGCCATAACCTACTAAAATACAATTCAAGTGAAAAGATGATATGCAATCTATCTATTCTTTATATATATACTGAGTTTCAATAGAAAGACTTCAAAAATCCCTTTTTCTAACATCAAATAACTCTAAATATAACTCACATAATATCCATCTGTTCCTCTAAAGGATATGCATAGAGCAAATTGGTTCTTTAAGTGTAGTTTGACTACGTTTTTAAGGTAATTTTCCCATATTTTTTATATAAAAATCAATACAAATATGAATATAAATATTTTCCTTATTTACAAAGGACAGGAAATAATAATAATGCTAAGTTCGAAAGTGATAAGTATTGACCCGACAGTAATTGCAATTCAAATAATATATATTTTACATTCGGCATAAATTGCAAATATTGTAAGGTAAAACAGATGCATAATGTTTGTTACTAATTGTTTTGATATACTCCAGGGGAAGCATCGAATGAGGCGTGTATATATATAAATACATCATTTATATTCCCGATCTTAAGATAGGGCTATACTAGGCCTAATCACTATCATATTCAATATGTTCTGTTACAAATACAAACTTATTTAAGATGTGTATAGCAATATTACAGAGCATCGAATGTTATGCCGTATGCTTATAAATGTTGCATAACATATGGACGTTTATATTGCGAAATGAACATGAGTGGTGTATAAAAGGGATAATTCAATTATTAGCAGTATTCGTTCTTTTTAGCCAACTATGATATATTATTTTCAGGATTATCATGTGTACTTATAAGTGAAGCTACAGCTACTGAGTTAGAAGCTTATTATGTGTTTGCATGTATCTAGATATTCTCCTAATTTTGCGTGTTCTTTCATTGTATATCATCTGTATTATTTTTTAAAAAGCATCCCGCATTATTCAGTAATTTCGGTACATAGTGAAATATTTTTAAAGCGCTGCATTACTTTAACAAGCCCCATAAAGTGCAGCAATATAGTGGTAAACAGCGTGAATGAAGTCTTGTGACATATAAACGTCTATAATAATAAATTTGAAACTCAATAAAACTCCAAATGAATGACGGTACTTCTTCATTTTGAAGTCAACCACTGTTTGCTGAACAAGGCACTGCTATATCTCTCAATTTTTTAAATTGCAATAGCAACTAAAAAAGTACCACAAGAGTCTTTTTTTATCTAACATTCCGCTTAGGAGCGCACTATTTTCAATACATTCCTTGATATTGGAAATGATTACTGTTCAATATCTGCTTGATCTTGTGTTAATAATTGTATTGTTCTTAGACATAGCATTGCATGAATATATTTTTGGGAAGAACTTCCTGTATAGGCTCGTCAAGATATCACGCGGTAAATCGCAGCCAAAAAAAAACGCACAAAAAACCGCCACGGCTTTTTCCCCCCACGTTCAAATGAATGTCAACTGCGCGCTAGATCCTGCGCGTATATGACTGAGCTGTGTGTTATACACTGTTAGAACAAGTATTACAATTTTTAATCAAGTTGGTTAAAATTTTAATCAACCACGGATTACCAGGTGAATCACACAATCGTTGGTTAAACTTTAACCAACAGCCTGTTGATTAAAATTTAACCTGTGGTTGATTAAAAATTGTAATGAATTATTGGTTAAAAAAAATTGCTCAATGTTGGTTAAAATGGTGTTAATTAAACTTCAACCATTTGTTGATTAAAACTTTAATCTTTTGTTGGTTATTTATGCTTTGTTCGGGGCTGATTCACATGTTGTTGGTTAAACTTACATGGGTCGTTGGTTAAAATTGTAACCATTGTAGGTTAATTCTTTTTTGATTCACACGATGTTGGTTAAACTTTAGTGGGTTGTTGGTTACAGTTATAACCACTGTTGGTTAAACTTACGGGCTTTGGAGGTCTTATCCTCGTGTTTGCAGGTAAGAAATTGTTTAATATGATTATCATCAATGCTAAGATTGGAAGGAAGAAGTGAAATAAGGTTCTTGCTCAAATTAAAAACGCTTTGTGTCCCGGCCCGTAGGTTGTAGCTCAGCCAGTAAGTGTAACGGATGACCTACCCAAATTGCATGCATGAAGACGTTTCACTTCATGATGACATCTTATTTTATATTTAATTGTTTTAAACAATTATAGATACAATTAGATTTAAAAAATAAGATTATTATTCATGCATGCAATTTGGGTAGGTGATCCGTAATAGGCCTACACTTCTCCTTCTTTAATTGGGTCTGCCTCCTTCACGGTTGAAGATTCTTGCAGACTGACGAGTGTGTGTGTGCTTACGTTAGCCAGGTGCACGGTGAAAGTAAAATGTTACTCATTGGTTGAGCTACGTGCAGCCTAGGGGACACAAATCGTTTTTGATTTGAGCAAGAACCTTATTTCACTTCTTCCTTACAATCTTAGAATTGATGATGATAATATTAAAATAATTTCTTACCTCAAAACACGGAGATAAGACCGTCCAAACCCCCATTTCTCAGGTCCTCGCGACAACCTCCATTGTTAACTTTGTCGCACGCGTAAACTGCATGTACTTTGCATGTACTTCATTTGTATGTCGAGCGATCGCGAGCTACGCGCTTCGATATCGTTCCATTGGGTCACGTGACCAGTACTTTAATCAACATTGATTAAACTTTAACCGGAAGGGGGCTATCATTACTGTCGGAATTTTGTTTTTAATCCATGCTGGGTTACAATTTTTTGCCAACGACTTAGACTTAACCAACATAGGTTAAAAGGAATAATTTTGATCAACACTGTTTTTAACCAACGCAAGGTTAAAAGTAAATTTTAATCAACACTACATTTTTAACCATGGTTGAGCGTTTTTTAATCAACAATTTTTTAACCCGCAGTTTTTTAATACTTGTTTTAACAGTGTAGGATACGGAAATGTGACGCGTATTACCCTCTATGTCGTCATCATTAAAAAAAACGCCGCGGTTTTGCCGGGTGATATCTGAACGAGGTTTAAGACTTTAATTCGCTTTGAATGCATGCAAGGTACTAGTGGCAAATTGTATAAAAAAATTGAACACAAACAAATGAAATGCCTTAGTTACACGTCCGTTTCTATGCTGAGCATTTTAAGATTATTATTTCTTATACAGTTGCCCTGAACATTATTTGGCCTTGAGTTGCCATTGTGATTTGATTTCCTACTAGATGATTCTAATAGCCCCTCTTCCATCTCCACAAAATCATGTTGATCCAACTCACTATTACCTTCACTTTTATCGTCGATTGAGGGCGCTTGTTGGAACGGACAGCTTGATACATGTGAGTAGTTTGAGGAGTCTTCACTGTCTGCCTCCCGGTGGTAAAAATAATTGAAATTGGACACGATTACGGGAACAGGTAAGGCGATCGTCAATACGCCCGTTATTGCGCACAGCGATCCTACGATTTTAGCACCTGTACTTTTTGGTTTCATGTCACCATAACCTACGGTTGTCATGGTAACTACAGCCCACCAGAACGCATCCGGGATGCTCTTGAAGATGGGTTCGCCGTTTTCGTCCGAGCTGTCGGCATCGGCGAAGTACACGGCGCTTGAGTATAGGACAACCCCAATACATAGGAAGAATATAAGAAGGCCCAGCTCACGCATACTAGCCTTTAAAGTTCGACCAAGGATCTGTAAACCCCGAGAATGTCTAGATAGCTTGAATATTCTGAAGACGCGAACAAGTCGGATAACACGAAGGATAGCTAAAGACGTAGCCTGGCTATTGGTGTCTGTGGATGACTGGGCGACCATGGTGCCCACTTGTATAAAATATGGAAGTACTGCTATAATGTCAATGATATTCATGACGTTTTTCGTAAAGGTAAATTTGCTGGGGCTCGAAAGAAACCGAACCAAAATTTCAAAAGTAAACCAAACAATGCAGCACGTCTCGATTACAAAGAACGGATGGCGGAAGTATGCCGCCAGTTCTGCACTTTTGATGGCAGCATCTGCTTCCTCCGGTGTTAACGTTCTGTTACCTGAAAGAGTAGGTGTGGGCACCGTAGTCGATGCCATTGTCGTTCCACAACGGGCTGAGCCCGATCCACTCTCTCCCGGCTTACGCGCATCTTTGAACTCGGGCATTGTTTCCATACAGAAGATTACAATTGATATAAGGATTACAGTTACAGATATGACAGCTACAACTCTGGCCATCCTCGAAGACTCGGGATATTCAAATAGAAGCCACATTTTCTTTTGCAAGGGATTCGTAGGCAATACTTTTTCCTCATCTTGAATGAAGCCTTCGTCCTCCCGGTACTTTAGCATTGCTTCATCACCCAGTTCGTAGAATTTGATTTCCTCTGTGAAGACATCTATAGGAACATTGACTGGTCTCCGCAGCCTGCCGCCACTTTGGTAGTAGTACAAAATGGCGTCGAAGCTAGGTCGGTTGCGATCGAAGAAGTACTCGTTCCGTATGGGATCAAAGTACCGGATCCTACGCTCAGGGTTTCCTAGTAATGTGTTTGGAAACTGGTTAAGAGTCTTGAGGTGTGTTTCATAGTGGAGTCCACTGACGTTGATGACAACGCGTTCCCATCCTGGGTCCTCACTTGCCATGTCTTCACCGCTGTCACTACTATCGTCCCCCTGCTCCAGGAGTCGGGGTAGTGAACGACAGTTACTCATAGCTCCAGAGATGTTGCCTCCGCTTGGCGTATGAGACATGGACCTTCCATAGTGTCGTGGGGTGGAGGCATACGGGTTACCTGATGCAGCCTCCAGCCCTGCCATTGCCGCTTCCATCCTTGGACTTGCCGCTGAGGGCGCCTCCAAGGAGGCCTTCGGCTTGTTGCCTCTGCCCCAGGATCTATTCTGTCTGTTGTTCGAGCGAGACCAGGCAGGGTTTAAACCCCAACGCTCGATTAAATCTATTTTATTGAAAATGGTGGCGGTTGGTGTTTCACGATTAAGAAAGAAAAATAATGGCGCATTTAAATCAAACAGCAACTAATGCTCTTAGCGATTGGGCGGCTTGGTAAGCGCAGTGTTCGATACTAAGGGGGGAAAGGGGCAAGGGGGAGGGACTGAGTACCTTATGGTTGCCACCAAGTACTGGGTCGTTTTGTTTCAGGCACGCTGGAGATAAATTCTTAATCTCTTATTGAGATTAATATCTAGACTAAAACTATACACTGCTAGTTCTGTGCACAAATTACAATGTCATCATATTTAGAAAATATTATGAGAAAAAAAAATCGAAAGAGCTTAAAAAAACTCTTTATAGAAAAAACTGCAACTGCTGCAGAGTACGGCTACGCCAAGACTTGTAAGAAAATTGTTTCTGTACTTACCATAAAAACACCAAATGATATATATTACCAGAGTAAGAAATTTGTTCGAACAGAACAGAGATTAACTTTCCCAAAATAAGAATGCATAAATTGTAGATGATGAAAACAAGGAATGGGAATTCAACACCTGAAAACTTATCCAACCGAAATCGAGACACCAGCGGTGTTTTCCTTTGAAATCGTCTTGAAAGGAACTTTCCGGAAGTCTTGTGATCGGAAGATTCAAAGCTTTAATCGTGCACTTCACTTCGTATGAAAGCGATGTCCACCGTGTCTTAACATCGAGATAACATTGAACAGGTTATGAGTGTTACGTTCATGTACACGTAATATCGCCGGGCATGAACGTTTGCTTAAACTTCTTATGGTATCCCTGTTATTTTTCCACGCAAGTATTCAGGAATCTAATCTCCTTAGATCTGTTAGGTTTAGTTACCAATGTTGCTAGCGATTTGGGTGTTTACCCCTCCCCCTATCAATAACGAGATAGGAACAGCACATCTCCATCTTTCATCTCTCGAACCACGGGCGAGTTACACAGAGGGTAGACAGCCATGAAGAGAAAGGCTGGTTAGTGTGCGTTATGTTTCTATCTACCAAAGCTTTCCTTCACCCATTCAAAACACACAGCAGACAGGCCAGCCAGCAGCCACAATAATGGCGACACCGACTTGAAATAGTCACGGGCGCGATAGAGCTAGCGTGAACTCCCTATGCTAGTAGCTAGCAGCGCCCGCCTGGTCCTCTATTCTTTATCCACCAACCTGAATGGCTATTCGCTGACTTCCAGTATGTTGGCTACGGCCCGCTAAATGAAGAAACGGCCGAACTGTGTTGGTGTAACTTTACTCCAATGAACATAATATATGCCGGCCTCACGGCGTTGTCTGCAAGCCCGATGCAGGCATCAGCATCAGCGCTATTGTGTGCGTATTCAATGTGTGTATTACAGCAATGCTATATCTAACGGGCTCGCATCACTTGTGTGTTCTGTTTGAAGGGAGGCGATTGCAATGACAATGAACAAGGATGCATTCGAAATGAGATGTTTCAGACCCGTTCATCACCCATTTTTTTACTGCTCACTGTGGCTAGCAAGGGGCTTAATTACGTGATGTCGTCACCACGCTAAAACACGCATCGTTGACGGCGTTTTAGAATCCATGCTTTTTCATTTGTCTTAACGTGACAGTCTCCGATTAAGCTTATGGAGGGAGTAATATTGGCGCCGAGGTGGAGACGTTTGGCGGCGTTGTAGCAAATGTGTGTCTGGTATGAGTGCGGTAATTGATACTGAGGGTATGTGTGGTGTATGGTAAATTGATGATTGTGGAAAGTTGTATTGATGTTTTTATTCCAGCCTCAGAATCTGATATTAATATTAATGATACCAATCATAATATCAATAATATCATTATTTAATATATCATAATGATAATAATGATAATATCATCATCATCATTATGATACTATTACAAAGAAAGGAAAAAAGAAGAAGGGGGTGGTTAAGAATAAGAATGAAAATAAGAATAGGAAATATTGGGTGACATTGCGCCGCTTATTTACAAGTACCCTCTATTATGCTGACTACAAAATATGTTATTACCCCCAGCTTTAGCCGAGCTTTACCCTTCCTTTCTGCTAAATACTAATTTACATCACCTGGGCGGAGGGTGACAAATCTACAGAAATGTTTTGCCAAAGGATGTGATCCGCAATCAGACTCGTTAACTAGAGACCACAAAAGCTTTAACCTTTATCATGCGTGCTTTAATGAAGATTAAACATCAAAGTTTCCATTCATTTCACATTTTCATAAATATTAATAGCTTAAAAAGCTATGAATTGATATAAAGTACGTCGAACGTGTCGGGAGACTCGGAAAAGGATTGGTTCTTTATTGAGTCTGATGTCGAACAAGCAAAATAAGAACTAACTGTTCCCGTAGTGATTTTTAGTACAAATGTTGATAAAACAAGCTACCTATAAACAAATCTCTTACCTCTAAAGTTAATAACAAAATATTTCCTTAACACTTCGAGATGCAGAATAGAATTTCAATCATTGCAAAATAATGTCATACTCATTGATTATGTTTTAATTAGTATTCATTGAAATTACAAATAGGCTTACAACTTGGACACATGCACAAGTGGTACAAATGGGGTCATAATCAGCATGTACATCCTTATTTTTAATTTTGTAAATTCTGACACACGAAAAAGAAATGATATATTATAAATTTAGATTGAAACGAGCGAATGGAGGTATTTAGTTCAACATAGGAAACTAAATGCCTGTGACACAAATACATTCAAAAGGAAATCACTTTGCAATTCTAGATATTTAGGGTTTGAAATGTAATGTATATAATTCAGGGTATCCTTTCATTTATAATTATTAAATTCGAAAAGCCTATATATATAAATGCAATCACAAGTCGACTAATTACATTTTTGTAGTTCATAATCTGTATCCGAAGTTTCTATTATACTCAGATTGACTACATTCTGATATTCAAACTTGAATCATAAATACGACAAAAGTCAACAACTTGTTTCTTTTTAGAAATTTCATGTTTATCCATCATAAGTAAATTACCTTGTGGCCAATTCACCACTTTATCACAGTTATGTCTAAACCGATCACAGCGACTCTCGAATAATATCCTATCAACGAGAGCTATCTAGAAACGCTAAGCTATATTAGAGTCGGAAATTAAATTTAAACTAGCTTTTTAAAAAATAACAACTGCCCCTCTTCCCATACAAGCCTATTACAGCATAGACGCCTTCTCTGCTAACATAGCTCCATTACATTTTGATTCCTGGGGGGTGTTTCACAAAGATCCTAAGTAGAACTTACCTCTAAGTTGGACTTACAAATTATGGACAGCCATTGGAGTCTTAAAATGAAATATATTCAAAAGCAGAAATTCAAGTATTTTAGACTTTTTATAAATTCCACATCCAGAACATGAAATCGCCTTGATGATAGAAAATATGAATGATTTGAATAAACAATTAATGCCTTTCAAATTAACTTTTACAAAATATTTTCAAAGATGCTAATGGCTTTCCATCATTTTTTAAGTCCAACTTAGAGATAAGTTCAGCTTAGGATCTTTGTGAAACACCCCCCTGGCTCTATACAATGTAATATTCGGTTTATTCCTTTATTGATATTAACCCATCGCATACTGGAACCGAGTGGTCCATGTATTAAGCCTATGGCAGTGAGAGTATTCAGTAGTCATCGGGTTAAACCGAGAGAGCTATGAGAGACACTGGTAAATTACGTTGCAGTAACTGCACACAACCTTGAGCGCGGCTACAAACCATTCAGGTATAGGGTGTCTCATAAATAGGAGGAGGAATAAAATATGTATTATTCTATATAATTTCTATTCATTTATTTGCTTAGTAGTTAAAGGGTTTATTCGTTGAACAAGGAAAATAGATTTTTGACTTCAGTGTCGTTTAGCGCTTTTTTTTTATTTTGGTTACTTGATATATAGATATGTATACAAATTTATAACCATGATATTATTTTATATAAAAAGTACCTTTTGCTTTTTGAAATAAATATTGCAAAAAGCGAAAGGTACATTTTATAGATGATACATCATTATATGATCATTACAAAATGTTGTGAATATATCCATGTGAATATTTAAACATTATACGCATTCTGTATTAAAGGACCGCTTGAACATGGTAGTACATTTATCTAAATTTTGTTATCCATTAAATCCTAGTGATCACTAAACTGTTGAATACGAGAAAAAGCATAGTGATGTTTTTACAATAAAGTTTTCGAGGTATTATAATCTCTCTCTCTCTCTCTCTCATTCTCTAACACAAAACACTAATAAAGACAAAGTGAGAGAGAGAGAGAGAGCTTGGATTCGTCTTTTCCCTTTTCAACAGGCCTTTTGTTTAGTCGATTCACTTTTATAGATATACGGCTTTTAAAGATTAATGACTATTTCCATTGTTTATAAACGAAAAAGTAACAGAACAACATAACAAATTATTTATTACTTATATTTAATCAACACAGTTCATATATTCATATATAATTCAACAATAATAGACACTTCAAAACATAACAATAAATTAAACTCAGACAATGTGACTCATTTTTATGTCACACCGTGTAGTTGATGCTATCCTTCAGTGTTATGATATCAATTCGACCAGTCGACTACCAAACACACGATCAATAGGTCAACTTTTTAGTTCCGATCGAAAATTCGATGATAATAAAATCTTGTAAGAAAACCAAACGGAGTTTCACAGTAGGCAGATGGCAGGATCATTATTAAGTCTTTCAATGCAGAGAATTACTTAACAGTATAGATGCCACATTGGGCCTCGCTTCATGCAAGTGTAGCTGGGTTAAAGCTGAGGTTTGTGTGTTTCCACCAAAGTAAATATAATGTAGAGATGAAATGGATGTTCTAATTTAAATTACATGAATCTATATTGCATTATATAACCATAAATGCAACAAATATGTGAGAAGAAAACAAACAAACGTTAAACAGTCTTATATATTGAATTATCAATATCGTATTTATCAGTCTTTTATTCTTGGCACTCAATCAATCTTTGACACCGAAATACTGACACATTAAAATAAACAGTAGTTTTCTTTCATTTTGTTAGATTAAATTTATAGTTGATTTGCTTAATATTTTCTTTGATTCGTGCATTGAAACCAAAACAGACAAAGATATATGTAAGAATTGATACACATATGAAATAGAACTATGTTAGTAATGTGTATAATTTGATATATTTAATATAGGGTAGGTAGGCACATTTTTCATGTACTATAATCAGTTTTGCTTTCTTTATAAAGAATGCTACAGATCTTGGGAAACTCAACCTCTTCAAATTTCATTTGTTGGTAGAAAGTTTACCTTTTTAGAGGATCAAGACGCGATACTTTTCATTGGATTTTCCAATAGGAGGAAAGAGACATAATACTGATAACACTCTTCAAATGAGTCGATGTTCAGATGTGAGTTCTGCCTTTATGGAGGTGGGGAGAAAATTGAGGTTGAAAAGAAAAAGAGGTAAAGAGCAATTCCGACGCAAGAGGGCGTAAATTGTTTTATAATTGTTGAAACATAGGCCGCGTTTAGAGATCTGTATACAACTCTTATCGGCTACAACAGTGCCTAAAATGAAATAAATAAAACAAAATCATTGGAAACAACAATATTTGTAATTATTAATCTAATTCTGATCATCTTATATCAATTACTATATTGTATACATTATAACGTTAAATGTAATTTAACGAATTCATATATCAATTCAATCAATGTCACATTCCTCGGTGGTGCAGGCCTACGTCGCTCTACATTCAGACGGGTAACACTTGATCGTTAGCAATTAAAATGACCTCCTATTTTCGGACTTCCCAAAACATTTTCCATATATTAAGATACCTTTTTGCATAAAATATTGGTACAAACAGTCACTGACACCCTATATGTTTTACTTCTCAAGTACAAATTCACGGTATAACAACATGCTATATTTTTGCAATATTTTCCTGACAATTTATACGAATCGCGGGTTCCGTTTTGAAATACTTGACACTTTTTCGTGAAATTTTTTGATCTATGAAACAGTGAATGACCCAAATCTTCCGTAACTGAATCCCCCCCCCCCCCCCTTTTTTCGCAAAGTGTCTATCCTGCATACACAAGTTCGATATGAAGTTAGCGCTAAAAACATAGCGAACCATAGCGCTTAGAAGTTAAAGGTGAAATTCAAAGAAAATCACAAATATGTCAACTAATGTATCATTAGAAACTGGTAAGCTAACAGATGGCCATCGTACAAGTTTTGGGTCAACTACATATCGGGTGATTTATAAAAATAAAAATACAACCACCTCCATAACAGCTGGGATATACGAGAGATTCGCCGGAAAAATAACGATGTTTTAATGACGTCACTATATGGACCAATACTGCCCAAGCAGACGACACCCCATAAAGAATGAACATAATTGCAAAGCTATTATTTGTCAAGTTATAATGAGTTTATTGTATATAAATGTAATGGCATGTCAAACCATTCAAAAGGGGATATGACCCGATTATGATAACTAAAATCTTTTGCTTGTAAATACACGGGATAGGGGTTAATTAACAATCAAAGAAACCAGACTTTCAAATTGAAACCCCCCGGAATGGACGGCATTTGTTTCCTCTTGAAACGCCGAACATACCGCGGTATGTGCAGCTGAATATACAATGGCGTCTTATTTTGTTTACAAGCGACGATTCCTATATTTTGGTATCGCTGCATTTGTCATCAAAATAAAACCATGCGCGGGGTTTAGACTACTGAGGCAATAGATTATACATTTAGCCTGATGGTAGTGAAGTAAGAGAAAGAACTCAAGAGAAGATGAAAACACATGCAGGCACTGAAAATGTGTGAGATGTCATAGGACATCGTCTGCTTGTGCAAACCATGTCCATACTGTGATCTCACACATCTCAGCAGTGTTCGAAGAGCTCTTCAGGTGCTATGCCGGGGCTGTATTTAAGCGTTTTGTAATTTATAATAACCATTATTTCGAATGTTTCCAAGCATTGAATTTTGATAACCTTGTCAAATCAAAGTTTCAACTTTGCAATAATGAAAATTAAGTTAGTTTTTAAAATCAATGAATATCTACTTCAAACAATTGAGAACAGAACCATACAACTCATAAAATATGTAAATCATATATTTTATTACTGTGGGAAGAATATGTGAACTTTTTAAAGTGGCAAGATAGGTCATATTAAACGATAGTTTAAAGAACAAATATATATGATTTAGTGCTATTGCATGCATTATTTTCTTTAAATCCAAAGACCAAAGACACGGCTTTATTTTGACTTGTAAAGAGCCCAGACACCCCACCCCTCCTTTCCTCATACATAGTTCTTTACTTAAGATAAACCTCAGCTGTGATAACCTTGTTATCGGCTCATCAGTAAGCTGAAAATCAGAAACAAAGAGAATCGATCATACATAGTGCCTATAAAGCGACCTGTCGATCAGCAAATGTCAAATCAAGATCTTTTTAATTGACTTGATTTGATTTGCCAAGCACATAATTATGTTCCTATAGAGTCCAAATTGAGTGATACGTGCAAAAGACATTAAATAATATATCGAACATGAGAAATTTGTCAGGATAGCCCATGAAAGCTCAAGTGCTGTAGAGAATGAGGTCCTATTTAGAGAATTACAATTAAAAACATTGAGGATATCTTAAAAATGAAATCAATTGTTTGAGAACGCTAAATGAAAATACAATTATTGTTATTTATTACTTATATTTGTTTAAGTTGGACAGCAAAAACGAGGGCGCAGGCGCGTACGCAGGATTTTTTCGAAGGGGGGGGGGGGGGGGGGTTAAAATTTGAAATCGCGCCGAAAAATTCGCAACGACTCAGCCAGCCGCTGAATAAGCGGAGAGGGAGGGGGAGGGGGGTAAGAGCTCATTTGTTTAAGGTAAATTGAGAAGAAGAAAGGCAAGAGAGGGAGAGAGAAAGAGACAGAAAGAGAGAGCAAAAGAGAAAAAGAGAGGAAAAATTGTGTGTGTGTGCGTGAGCGTGTAAGAGAGGGGGGGGGAGAAAGGGAGAGCAGAGAGAACTTGACAGAGAGAAAGAATGAGAGAGAGAGAGAGAGAGAGCAAAAGAGGGGGAGAGAGAAGACGATTGCCCTATTTTCACGAAGTGACGGTAGTGAGGAAAATCGTCACGCAAATTGTATGCGATTTTCCTCACTACCGTCACTTCGTGAAAATAGGGACGATTAATGTCGACAGCCATATTTATAACTACACCCTGCACAGGAGAAATGTGAAAAGTCAGGGAAAACAGACAGGTATGGAGAGATATAGGCACAGGAGGAGCCTGGAAGAGAAAGGGTTAAGAGAAAGAAAGACGGGAAGAGCGAGACATGCAGAGAAAGAGAAAGGAAAAGAGATAGAAACAAATAAGAAGGTTATGAATTTTTGAAGTTGTGAACATTCAAACACAAATTGGTAACTATGTGACGTATCCTGCGAGCTCCCCTCCCATTCGCTCTGTATAAACTAAAACAAATCAGAAAAATTTAATTTTCGTCAAAAACATTATTCCAAATATGTTATTATCCAAGCCCTGTATGAACAAATCAATTTCGTCATCAATAACGAAGAAAATGAAAGTTTATGAAATTCATGTAGAGAAAAAATGGGAGCTCGCAAGATACGTCAAAGAGTTGCCAATTTTTGTTCGATTGATCGCAACTCCAGGATTAATACCTATGGTCTGGCACTTTAAAATGTTGTAAGAACAGTGACACGTATGCATTTCTTGGCATCAATGGCATGACACAGTGAATTTATTTCATTAATGTTCTCAACTACAAACAAACATAATTATTCTATGAAAAGTGTTAGACAGCACATTCAAGTGAAACTTGTCTTGAAACATAATAATACCTCCATCATAATTCTTCAAGCTTTTTATATGGGACGGACTCATTAAAATCAATTAATCCCAATTCCTATATTTTAACAGATTAATGCAGAAAGATATCAACCAATGCTTTTAGATTTCGATATCTTTTTTAAAAATTGTCATGACATAACTCAAACCCCTCAAAATCAATTACTTTAACATTTTTAGGTTTAACATTGTCATGTATAATATTGAATCACATGCCGTATTAGGTTATACAAAATAAATTGAGACATGGTACAATATACTAATTGTTAAATGTTTAGTTTGTTGTCAATGCTGATTACCTTCTTTGTGTGCACTCTATCCTTTTAAATTTATCTAAATTCGGCCTTGCCTTAATGCATGTTTTGTTGTTTTCAATAAGCCTTTCATTTATCTATATATCTTTCTATCCATCTAGTTACTGCATGGCAATCGTTGACATAAATTTGTCAGATACATATATCATATTAAACAAAAAATGGCAGAATTATGGTTGGTAATTAAAGCACTTTATAAATCAGCTAACAACGGTTGGGATATATATGGCACTGTATTATTGTTTGTCCGAATTCTTTCAAACTTTCACTGAACTGCTTTTCATATTTTTCTTCTTTCTTTTAAACAAAGATATGCAGTCCTCTGATATGTCCACAAAACATTTAGAGTTCACTTATGCCATCGTTTGAACAACTCGTGCATATCACAGCTCACTTTGCTTGGCATTTCTTCCTTGATAAAATTATGAAATCACAAGAAGCGGGTTATTGACATATACAAAATTAATGCTCATGTACCCTTTACAGCTCATTTTCTGTATGTTATTACGAAAGAAAAAAAAGCCAGTCAGTCACTCAATAGTGTCTGACAGTGAAGTCTAGAAAGTAAACGGGTTTCCTTGCATATTTGAATATTAGGACACTGCTAGCGTTTAAATTCCACAGATAGGACAAACATGACATATTCATAATTCCTGCAAAGTTCTTCAGAATTTGATGTTGGCTGCAAAAGGGACATAATATCTTTAAATATTTAAATAAACATGAATTTGAATGTCCTATTAGGAATCCTAATACAGAGACTGCTGGTGTGACCAGCTGTCAATTATAATCTGTTGATACCTGAACTGGTAATCGTTTGCGATTGCACAATACATACATATATGTATGTATAGAAGAAAGTCTAGATTTCTGCTCAGAGTTTGAGAAAATACACAACAATACAAGAAATAATGATGCTCCGTACACAAATAAATTGTATATATATATGATTTGTAAGGCGCACAAAACACTACACATTTTAAATTAAATGTTCAAGGCGCACATTAAAACAACAAATATATAAAATGATAATAAGCACTTGCAACCATCAAGGTATATGCAAAATATAAAAAAAAGGAAAATTAAATGTTTGGAATAGGTGAATGAAATGTTTCAGTCTCGAAGATGTAAAAATGGTATTGACAATATCGATAAACCATGACTGTGTAGTAAAATTAAGAGAGCGCTTGATACAAATATTACTTAAAGCGCTTTAATGTATGAGCTGTAAGTATACAGCGTTCATGGTTCTAAGTGCTGTACAATATTATCATAACCCCACCTTTAGCCAGACTAGCCCATGGCCTAAAGCGAACATTAAACATTACATGCATTACATTTTATAATCAGTTAATATGATATAAACATCTGTCCATCCATTATCAAATAAAGAGTGGCATAGAATATAACTAATATATACAGAACACGTAACAATTGCATAGATCCGAGAGGTAATACTGTTAAGATGAATGCTGCATTATTGTATTACAAAAGAGAGCAAGATATCATGAGAACTATACAATGTCAGATAAATTCTCATTACCGCCACACCCTGCTCTATGGTGAGGTAGGTTTACGATCCGTCTTAGCTCGTCGTTTCCCAGGACGTTGTTCCTGGCTCTCATTAACTCTATCACCCTCACCTTTAGCGTCGTGGCTGTGAATGCGTTTGCTATGTAGTAGGGAGACAGAAAGAATAAGAGAGGGAGAGAAAGAGAGAGAGAGGGAATGAGACAGAGAGAAACGTACACAAAGAGACAGAAGAGGGAGAGAGAGAGAGAGGGAGAGAGAGAGAGAGAAATAGAGAGAGAGAAAAGACAGGGAGAAAGAGAGGATGAGAGACAGACAGACAGAGAGAGAGAGAAAGAGAAGGAGGAGGGGGCATGGAGAGGGAGAGAGAGATAGAGAAAAGGAGAGGGGGCAGATAGAGATTGAAAAAGTTTAGAAACAAGAGAGTAAGGGAGAGAGAGAAAAACAATCAACATTAAGATAAAAGTGTTTGGGAGTTTAACACTTTTAAACAAGAGAGTGTGGAGATCGGAGAGGGGAGGATGAGAGAGGCTTAAAAGCCAGGTAGAAATGAGAGGGGTAACTTGGATGTGAAAATGTTTTTCAAATATTCAACCTTTTGGATTTTGGATACTCTACATCCACGGCTAGCTCATATCTAACGGTATATCTGTCATAAGAAATAAATAACAAAAGCATCACTGCAAGACAATAGGGGAGTGTGATGAAGGCGTTACAATGTGTCAAAGAATAATCAATTAATACCGTTCTGGCTCTAAACAGATGTACAAGAAATGTTGAAGACAGCAATATAAATAAAATAGATGGAGAGAGAAAGGGGAGAGCGAGAGAGTGGATGAGAGAGGGAGAGAGAAAGACAGAGTAGTGGAGATGAGAGAAAAAGGTTATTGTATACACTGTATTATGTCACTTACCGATGTTCAGGAATTTGTTCAATCTCGACTGGAGCTGCAATAAAACAAAACAAATACAAATTATAACTATTTTTCAATGTTTGATAAAATCGTATTGAAATCTAATGATTCCTATTTTTTATGATTAATGTTACAGGTTAAACTACATAATATTTTTTGTTGAACTTATAATTTGACAGAATACATATCTGTTTTATAGCTAAAAGTTACACATCAAGAAAAACCCATTACTCGAAGTAAATGTTTCATCTTAACACACTTATAAACTCTAATTACCGAGTACCAATTTAACACCTGGAGAGTGGCAAATGTAGAATGATATCTTGCCAAAGGACATTAGCGGTGTGGCGGGGTTCAAAATTGAACCGTGTGATACACAGTCTGGTGACGTGCCTACGAGACCTCGATAACTCTACAATGATCTTCCTATTTTGTGAATGAAAGAAAATATATTTAACCTGACCTTGTCATACCATGATTTTATTAGTCATTGCATGGTGAATATAAGGGCCTATAACAAGTATTGAGCCTGGTTTCCATACCTGCATCAGTTCTGCTTTGTGCAGAACTCATTCCACTGGTTGAGGGCATGGCAAGGTTATCATCATTCTCATAGAATGGTTTCATTCCAATTGACATCCCTCCATGATGCACTAAAGTTCGGTAATTGATGTATTCTGAAGATGATGGTAGCGAGGTGTCATCAGTTTCTATTGGGGTTGCATCTTTCTGTCTCTGGCTTACAGCGGTGTCCTGTGTTGCTTCTCCTAGACCATGGTGTGGCGAATGTTGTAGCATTTCTTGAGAACTCGAGTTTGCTGAGTATTGAGTTGCGAGACCATTACTGGCGTTATGCTGGGCAGATAGATAGAACTGTAGATACTGATCAAACTCCTCAAGATGTTTGGTCAATTGATCTGGTGCAAATGTAGACTGGAGTGGCATTATCGGTGAAAGTTGCTGATAAGTTGTGGATTGGTTGATTTGTTCTGGCTCTGATTGAATACCTCTTTGAGGATCACTTTGGAACTGTCCAGAAGCTGGTGCTGATTCCAGCTGGGGAACATGGTGAGGGAGGTGTGTACTAGGCATTGGCCTTTCACACTCGTTGAGTTGTTGTTGTTGTTGTTGTTGTTGATATCTTCTTACTGACCACCATTGTTGTTGTTCTTGTTGTAGTTCTGACCACCGTTGTTGTTGTTCTTGTTTTCTTACTGACCACTCATGTAGCATGCTGATATGCTTCTTTTCCCTGAAGTAAGGATTCTGACATGACAAGTGCACACAGATTTTTAGAGAAAAAAGGAAATAAATAAAACGTGATTGCCTGCAAAAGGAGGATAAAGCAGACAAGTTCCGTTTCCCCCTATAAATGCACTTTTATTTTTCTTTGAAACCACTATTTGTTGGCTATACATTTCAATCTATGAGCAAGGATACACACGTACATGTAGAGTTAGTAAACAATACCATTACAATTCATTATATATTATTATTAGATACTTTAAATTGAACAGCAGTAATTAGAGGGGTCGATGATGTACATATCGAGAGGAAAACAAATTTCATCTTGTGTGGTTTCTCAAACAAAAGGAGTTTCAACACAGTTTGGCAGAAATTACTTTGTCATCATGGTGTAGCTCTCCACCCTCCTCAATGACACAGGATCAATATGATAGTATCAGCTTATGTATATTCATTGATAAATTATCCTGTAACATCTAACCTCATGAACCCATATGCTTTTCATTTAATATTTGAGTAGTTTTACATACTAGGTTCGATTTTTGTTAAATTATCACAGTAATGAGATATTTTCTGGAATTCTTTACAATTTTAAGATCCTATAATCTTTCACATTCATGACCTCTTACACTCGAAATCTAATCAGTCCATCCTGGTATGCTCATAAATATTTGTCCAAGATTACCTTAAATTGCTTCAATACTTTTAAAGTTAACACTGAAACACTATATATATTTTTTGTTGTTGTATACACAAAAAAAGATAAATGAATTTATGTTTGATTTGGTTTGAATTGCTTCGATCCTATTCAAGTTAACACAGTATAACAATATTTTCTTATATTTGTGTTTGTACTTTCAAACATTTTTGATGACTTTCTGACTATTGACGTTTCCCCGCTATCACTATTAAATCAGTAATTTTTGTATAGTACTTCATTAAAATTTGTTTTGCATTGCCTTAATACTTTTGAAGTCATCATGGTAATGACATATTATCTGTATTTTAAACACCTTTTTTAGTCTAAGATCTTTAACATTTCACCTGTTCTACACACAACCAAAACAGTTCATCCATGAATGCTCATACTCCATCGGCAAGTTTGGTTAATATCCATGTAACCTTTCTCAAGCTATCGCGGCAACGAAAAGCGGGACCGACGGACAAGCCAAAAAACATATGTGATGCCTCCATGCATCACCTTGTGTGACAGAGGCATAAAAACAAAAAGGGCAAGTTCCTTGGGTTTTTATTTGTTCTACTTTGTTTTTTACCAACACCATTCATTAACATTGGGTTGCCAACATAAATTCATGTCACTCGTTCTCTATCTGTATATCTCACCCTCTACTCTCCCAGCCATAATTACTCACGCCAGTGCTGAAACCACCGACTATATAAGCTAAACAGACTCATGGTCAAGATCAAATTGAAAAAAAGATATGAGTATTTGGGGATTTCTAATTTGTTATATACATGATATCTAATTCACGAACTATATATGCTAAGTTCTCATGCTTATTTAATTTCATATCTAATCCTGAAGAATAGTCATATGGCTCCGTTTAGTCTCATTTCACAACGCCCCCTATCGTCAGAGCATGATCAGAGTCAGCAGCCTAACATGTTAGCCTATGAACGTTTTTTTTTTAAATCGTTAAAATTCATTTTTTATTTAAACGAAAAGCACATCCACCCCGACGTACGTTATCACTAGCTCTTTCATTGGAGCCCTCATGTCTCATTGACTTTTGAAAGTTCACCCACCGTAATTTTTCAAAATAGGTTGCAAGCTCGTCATTGCCTATAATACACATGTGAAACAAGTCGAACTTTGGACTCAGTTTACCAAGCGATTTGAAGATTATAGGTCGAGCATACGAAACATAAAAAGTATGAATTATCATAGATCACTTCTGCCTATTTCATTATGTCCATTTCATCCAACCCCCCACCGTAATTTTTCCATTTAGTAAAAGCAAACATTTTGCCGAGTTTAGCAAAAACATGAATATTCATGAACGATCAGACAATACAGCCTTTTAGTATGTAACGTATTAGTACAGCGGATAAGCTCCCAATATAATGAAAATTGTGCACTTTTTGACAAAAGCATGAAACTTCTAGCATAGTTAGTTTAGACCATAAGATTTATTTTCAGATGTGGAGGGAAGTCAGATTTGACCTCTGATGACCCTGAGAGGTCAAATCCAAAATGGCCGCCAGTCCGTATGGTCTAATGTACAAACACGCTTAACTTTTGAACCAAATAGTCCAGAAAAACGTTTAAGGTGTCATTTCCAACTAACTTGGGGATGCCAATTCATTTGGTAATACTTTTGAGATCGCCTGAACTCAGGGTTTTGCATTTAGGTCAAGGTCAAGGTCGAAATTGACTTAAAATAGCAAGTTTTGAATGGTTACAAATGAGATTTGTCATTTGTTCTCAAATTTCTTTAGGAATGGTTCCCCTGCATAGTCCTCCACCTTAATCCTTTTCAGGTAGTTTATTTCACATTTTGTTTTGACCTCTGATGACCCTGAAAGGTCAAATCCAAAATGGCCGCCAGTCCGCATGGTCTAATGTACAAACGCGGTAACTTTTGAACCAAATAGTCCAGAAAAATATTTAAGGTGTCATTTCCAACTAAATTGGGGATGCCAATTCATTTGGTAATACTTTTGAGATCGCCAGAACTCAGGGTGTTGCATTTAGGTCAAGGTCAAGGTCGAAATTGACTAAAAAATAGCAAGTTTTGAATGGTTACAAAAAGTTTTCCCATTTATTTGTCATTTGTTCTCCCCTGTGTTCTCAAATTTCTTTAGCAATGGTCCCCCTTCATATTCCCCCACCTTAATCCCTTTCAGTTAGTTTATTTAACATTTTGATTTGACCTCTGATGACCCTGAGAGGTCAAATAATAAATGACCGCCAGTCCGCATGGTCTAATGTACAAACACGCTTAACTTTTGAACCAAATAGTCCAGAAAAACGTTTAAGGTGTCATTTCCAACTAACTTGGGGATGCCAATTCATTTGGGAATACTTTTGAGATCGCAAGAACTCAGAGCTTAGCATTTAGGTCAAGTTCAAGGTCAAAATTGACTAAAACAAAGCAAGTTTTGAATGGTTACAAAAAGTTTTCCCATTTATTTGTCATTTGTTCTCCCCTGTAGTCTCAAATTTCTTTAGGAATGGTTCCCCTGCATAGTCCCCCACCTTAATTCATTTCAGTTAGTTTATTTCACATTTTGATTTGACCTCTGATGACCCTGAGAGGTCAAATAGAAAATGGCCGCCAGTCCGCCGCATGGTCTAATAATTGTACAAACATGCATAACTCTTGAACCAAATAGTCCAGAAAAACGTTTTAGGTGTCATTTCAAACTAACTTGGGGATGCCAATTCATTTGGGAATACTTTTGAGTACGCCAGAACTCAGGGCTTTGCATTAAGTCAAGGTCAAGGTCAAAATTGAGAAAAAAAATAGCAAGTTTTGAATGGTAACATACAGTTTTTCCATTTATTTGTCCCCCTATATAATGTTCTCAAAATTCTGTAGGAGTGGTTCCCCTGCATAGTCTCCATCGTAATCCCTATCAGTTAGTTTATTTCACTAATTATAGCACCAAACCATTTGTCTTGTAACTGACCATATGCATAGCATGGTCAGTGGGCAGCTAGGCAGTATACGGCAAAAACCTCAATTCAAGTCAGGAAAACTGCTCCTTTTCATTACTGCTCAATAATACTGGTAAGATGTTTTTTAAGTTACTTTGTGTTTTATTTGGGGCTAAGTAATTTAAAGGATCACTACAGAGTTTGAGGAACAGGCCATAAAGCAAAATAACGGTTCTGCTAACACTAGACAACATCACCATGACCAGCAACCTGGAGAGCAGGCAGCATTCTTGAGGGATGGGAACTTCTGACAGTACTGAAAGAGATGGGGAATCAATTTCTAGAACAAAGTCAAGACCTACTAGTCATTGGCAGTGTACGACACCTGTCACACAAACACTTCATACGAACAAGTTGCCATTTTTCAGTCGGCAGCCGGCGAAGGTTAGTTAAAACAGTAGGCACAGCTTGCAGCACTTAAGAGGGACTGTGGTCTCTTTTTGAGGATGTACATCTCGTGTCAGACAAGGGATGGAGATATGGACAATTTCTTCTCTCATGAAAACCAGGCAGCCCCGCCAGCTTTGTTAACTGGAGGAAAATGCGGTTTGGAGTTAAAGCAGATCTACTTCGCTGCCTAGAATCAAATCTGCTCGAAAACAATAGTGCACCTGTGGCCCAAGCAATAATTATTGATGGTGAAGCTGCGGTTCAAATGCTCAATCCTGGAACATCAAGAACATTTTCAAGAGTATGGAGAAAGAGTGTTTGCCCCATACATCTTTGCTCAACTCGAGAAAAGCATCCGCATCGACCTTGGCTAGGGTGTATACTTACCTGCTAGCCTGAAAGCCTCAATAAGGCAGGAAAGGGCACCAGGAAAAGGGTGACTCTTTCTACTGTGCTGCCAGAAAGCTGGAAGGACTTCTTTCGAGTCAATGAGAACAAACCCGAATTGTTGGATTTCATGTCATGTCGTTCATCTTCCTCTACCACAGGGCAAGGAACTGTATAATATGCAACAGATGGAAGTGGAGTACTCTGCTCTCCTGCTGAGTCACACTTGGCAGGCCTTGCCCCATGGGTGTAAAAGGGTAACCATACGTACTGGTGGTACTGATGCGGTTGAACTGGCTGTGGCTTCATTCAGCAAGACAGCTCCTGATGCTGTGGATCGCTTTTGGTGTCAGATCAAGCTTTCGGTACATAGCTTTTCACAAAATCATGATGGTTGCCACCATGAGTCCGACACAATGTATGTCTCTCCCAATCTTTCCTGCGTTCACCGGGTGTCAGACTGTTTCTGCATCCAGAGGAAAAACTTAGAAGTCTTTCCCAGAAGTGAATTATTCCTTCAGTGAACTCCTGTGCATGCCTAGGGAGGTCAGTGAAGGATCAATGTTACTGCCAGAGCGATTTGTGGTGCTGATACGACCGAACCAGTGAGAGCATGGTAGTGAATGATGCCAGGAAACAGCTCTTCGCAGAGAAGTCTAGAAACCTGGAGAACTTTCCTCCAACCCAGACAGCACTCAAGCAGCACATCAAGCGCACTTGCTACCAGGCCAATTGTTGGAACCAGATATTGGCCAAGAATCCAGAGATGCCATAGCCATCTGACTTGGGCTGGACAAACGAAACAACTGGGTGGCAGCCTCTTTGGATCACTCTCCCGGAAACATCACAATTGTGCCATGAATAATTCACTGTCGCTGCAAGAAAGGATGCACTGAACTGTGCTCTTGTTCTGGAGACTGTTAAATTTTGATCGTTACCATTAGGATAGTTCATAAGTTGTGGATAGTGCTAAATTCATGGGGTAATGAACAGGTTTTAGGTCGTATTTGGAATAGCTTTTTTAGTCTTCTGGGCCCAATTTCTTAAAGCTGCTTACCGGTAATCAAATTTTCGTGCTATAACTGTAGCAGACAAATTTGGTTAGCAAGAAAACAAGGCGTCCACCTTGTGCGTTCACAATGGATTTGCATTGTTACAAAATTAATTTTCGTCCAGTAAGCAGCGTAAGGTTAATGCATTTTCGTGTGCTTACGGTTAGCAGTGCTATGAAGTAGAAACTCATACGTAAGCACAGAACCAGCCGATAAGCAGCTCTATAAAATATGGCCCTGGATAGTCAAAGTGGTGGTACACGGGTCTTTTATTTTTATTTTTTTAATAATGACCCTTTAAGTGTCAAAATAGAGGCAAAGTTTATTTTAAAAAAGAAAACATCACTTTTGTTGGCCTAATATGACCTTGAACTTGACCTTATTGCAAATCCCTGAGTTCTGGCGATCTAAAAGTATTGCGTAATGAATTGGCATCCCCAAGTTAGTTGGAAATGACACCTAGCTTAAACGTTTTTCTAGACTATTTGGTTCAAAAGTTACCACGTTTGTACATTGGCCATGCGGACTGGCGGCCATTTTGGATTTGACCTCTCATGGTCATCGGAGGTCACATCAAACTGTGAAATAAACTAACTGAAAAGGGTTAAGGTGGAGGACTCTGCAGGGGAACCATTCCTTAATAAATTTGAGAACATAGGGGAGAACAAAATGGGGATTTAACCTTTAGTAACCATTCAAAACTTGCTATATTTGGTCAATTTTGACCTTGACCTTGACCTTAATGCAACACCCTGAGTTCTGGCGATCTCAAAAGTATTACCAAATGAATTGGCATCCCCAATTTAGTTGGAAATGACACCTTAAACGTTTTTCTGGACTATTTGGTTCAAAAGTTACCGCGTTTGTACATTAGACCATGCGGACTGGCGGCCATTTTGGATTTGACCTTTCAGGGTCATCAGAGGTCAAAACAAAATGTGAAATAAACTACCTGAAAAGGATTAAGGTGGAGGACTATGCAGGGGAACCATTCCTAAAGAAATTTGAGAACAAATGACAAATCTCATTTGTAACCATTCAAAACTTGCTATTTTAAGTTAATTTTGACCTTGACCTTGACCTAAATGCAAAACCCTGAGTTCAGGCGATCTCAAAAGTATTACCAAATGAATTGGCATCCCCAAGTTAGTTGGAAATGACACCTTAAACGTTTTTCTGGACTATTTGGTTCAAAAGTTAAGCGTGTTTGTACATTAGACCATACGGACTGGCGGCCATTTTGGATTTGACCTCTCAGGGTCATCAGAGGTCAAATCTGACTTCCCTCCACATCTGAAAATAAATCTTATGGTCTAAACTAACTATGCTAGAAGTTTCATGCTTTTGTCAAAAAGTGCACAATTTTCTTGCTAAACCGCTGCACTATATAGTGAATGGGAATGGGCGATGATCCGTTCAGGAGGTAGAGGTCAGTGGTTTGTGCTGGCAATGTTCACACAAGCGAAAATGAGACAATCGGACCAATATGTACTTAATAGATCTTTTTGGTAATTGATTCATGTCCCCAATGTTTCTTCTCCTTTATTTCTTGCCCGATTTCGTCCTGGTTGTTTTTTTTCAATCTACAAAAGGACGAGTCTGGCTTTCAAAGTCCTACACAAAATATTTTACTTTGCTAGTTATACATCTGTGTGATAATTGATGAAGAGCAGCAAAAGTGCTACTTATTCAAGGCATGTTTCTATTGCCTGAGCACTGACTTTTCTTATTACCTGTGAGGATGTAGCCAAGGAAGCTAGTTCAGTGAAGAAATAATCAAGTAAACGTTCATTCCCAGTGATTGCTAAGGTTGTAAGGCAGGGTAGAGAGCAGAGAAACTTGGCTAGCTGCTTGGATGCAGAACGACATAGTACTTCATCTTGCCTGGTATATTGCTTTTTGAATTCCAAGTTGACTGTTTGGATCTGTTGGGATAGAAAATCAATTGGCATCAGTCATGTACATGTAGCATACAAAATAGTACATGTATATGAATCATTGATAATGAAATCACAAGAATTATGGGATGAATTTTATATTCCAGTTTAATTATCACAGTAATAAGTATTTGTGGGATTCTAAAGACATTCAAGATCCTACGATCTCATGATCTTTCACCTTCATGACCTCTTACAACCAAAATCTAATCAGTTTATCTTTGTATAAAGCCCATACGTACTTCGTCCAAGTTCATCTTGAATTGCTTCAATGCTTTTAAGTTAATGCTAACACAAGAAACTTTGTAGCATTTTGGGGGTTAAGAAAAAGATTTATGACTTTCTCTCTATTTCTTAGCTTTCACCTTTGCCCTCTTACAGTCGTAATATAATCACAACATACAACATCTATTTTGTTAGGCCTTACAATTTATTATAAATTATTATTCTTTAGATACTTCAAATTTAACAGCAGTAATGCGAGGGGGCGATAATGTACAAATCGAGAGGAAAACAAATATCATCTTGTGTTGTTTCTCAAACAAAAGGAGTTTCAACACAGTTTTGAAGAAATTACTTTGTCATCATGGTGTAGCACTCCACCCCCCTCTCAAAGAAACCGGATGAATAGGATAGCGTTTCTAATATGCCTCTGCATATGTATATTCATTGATAAATTATCCTGTGACCTGATAATCTGACCTCGTGAACCCATATGCTTTTCATTTAATATTTGAGTGGTTTTACATACTAAATTCGAGTTTTGTTAAATTTTCACGGTAATATGATATTTTTTGGAGTTTTTTACACTTTCAAGATCCTATAATATTTCACATTCATGACCTCTTAGACCCGAAATGTAAGCAGTCCATCCTGATATGCTTTTTATCTTCTTTTTTTTCTTTCCTATACAAAAAAGATATATGAATTTCTGTTTGGTTTGGTTTGGTTCGAATTGCTTCGATCCTTTTCAAGTTAGCACAGTATAACAATATTTCCTTGTATACTTCTTGTACTTTCAAACATTTTTGATGACTTTCTGACTATTGCCCTCTATCAGTTTAAATCAGTCATCCTTGTATAGTACTTCACTAAAATTTGATTTGTATTGCTTTAATATTTTCCAAGTCATCACGGTAATGGAATATTATCTGTATTTTAAACACCTTTTTTAGTCTGAGACTGTTAACATTTCACTTGTTCTACACACAATCAAATCAGTTCATCCATGAATGCTCATACGCTATCAAAGTTTGGTTAAAATCCATGTAACTTTTCTCAAGTTATCGCCTTAACAAAAAGCGAGACCGACGGACAAGCCAAAAATACATGTAATGCCTCCATGCATTACCTTCAGTGACAGAGGTATACAAAAAAAAAAAAGGCAAGTACTTTGGGATTTCATTTGTTCTACTTTCTTTTTACCAATTCATTAAAGCCCGTCTGCACTAGTTTGGCCAGGGGGATTAGACCTCCCTGCAAGGTCACTGACAGGTGGTTATCTCATCAAATCAGCTCTCAAATAAGATAAGAAAAAGGGGATCATGGGGGACCAACAGGCACCGATTAGGCATTGTTTGCTATAAAGAGGGCACAAGTAGCTATAAGTAGTGCAGTGGGGCTTTACTCACGCCACGTGATGAAGATACCAATTCGATAAAATGAACAGACTCAAGGTCTAGTTAAAATTGGAAAAAGGATAGGATATTTTGGGGAATTCAAATTTTCATGTACACAATTTTTCATACATGAAGTGAAGTATAAAGTTCTCATGCGTATGTAAATTCGTATATAATTCTATAATTCCTGAAGAATAGTTACTCAATAGATTTTTTTTTTAAATTGATTCACAACCGCATTGTTTCTTTTCCTTTATTTCTTGCCCGATTTTATCCTGTTTTTTTTTTTAAAACTATAAATGAACGAGTCTGGCTATCAAAACTCCTACACAAAATCTTTTATTTTGCTTGTTATATACTACTGTGTGAAAATTGATGAAGAACAGCATAAGTGCTACTTCATTCATGCATGTTTCTACTGCCTGAGCACTGACTTTTCTTATTACCTGTAAGGATGCAGCCAAGGATTCTAGTTCAGTGAAGAAATCATCACGTAAACGTTGCTCCCCAATGATCGTTAAGGTTGTAAGGCAGGGTAGAGAGCAGAGAAACTTGGCAAGCTGCTTGGATGCTGACTGACTTAGTAATTTACCTTGCCTGGCATTATACTCACATAAATCCAGGTTGACCGTTTGGATCTGTAGGGATAGAAAATAAATTGGCAGCAGCCATGTACAGTACATGTAGCATACACATTATTACATGTATGCATCATTGATATTGAAATGCCAAGAATTATGGGGTGAATTTTGATAATTCAGTTTAATCATCACAGTAATAAGTATCTGGGGGGATTTCAAAGACTTTCAAGATCCTATGATCTCATGATATTCCACCTTCATGACCTCTTACACCTGAGATCTAATTAGTCCATACATACTTCTTACACGTTTAGCTTGAATTGCTTCAATGCTTTTAAGTTAACGCTGACACAAGAAATTTTCTAGCATTTTGAGGGTTAAAAGAAAAAGATTTATGACTTCCTATCTATTTCTTAGCTTTAACCTGTTCTCTCTTACAGACGTAATATAATCACCTCATCTTAATCTGCTCATACATACTTCATCCAAGTTTGGTTTGTATTGCTTGAATTCTTTCCAAGTTACTGCGGTAATGAAATATTTAAACACTTTCATGACGCTGTGACCTGTTACCCAAAATCTTATCAGTTCATTCTCGCTTGCTCATACATACTCCATTAAAATTTCGGTTAAAATCATGAAGGTATTGCAGTAAAGAAATGCGGGACCGACTGACAAGCCAAAAGGAATGTAATACCTCCATGTATCATCAGCTTTGGTGACGCAGCCAAAAAAAACGAAAAAGGCAATTACCTCACCTTTATTTTGTTCTGCTTCTTTTTTACCAACACTATTCATCAATTTAATAGGTTGCCAACAAAAAATGTCGCTCTTCTCTCTCTATATCTCACCCTCTACTCTCCAAGCTAAAGCTCACGCCACGTGATAAAAACATCGATTCGATAAACTGAACAGACTTATAGTCTAGTTAAAATTGAAAAAAGGATAGGATTATTTGGGGAATTCACATTTTCATCTACACAGTATTTAATTCATAGAGTTCTCATGCTTATGTATTTCATAAACAATTCTATGATTCCTGAATAATAGTTACTCAATATATATATATTTTTTAATTGATTCATAACCTCAATGTTTCTTCTCCTTTATTGCTTGCCCGATCTTGTCCTTTTAAATAAAATCTATAAATGGACGAGTCTGGCTTTCAAAACTCCTACACAAAATCCTTTACTTTGCTAGTTATACACTTGTGTGAACATTGATGAAGAGCAGCAAAAGTGCTACTGCCTGAGCACTGACTTTTCTTATCACCTGTGAGGATGCAGCCAAGGAAGCTAGTTCAGTGAAGAAATCATCAGGTAAATATTGATTGTCTTTGATCTCTAAGGTTGTAAGGCAGGGTAGAGAGCAGAGAAACTTGGCTAGCTGCTTGGATGCTGACTGACTTTGGACTGGCACGTTATATTTCCAATTGAAATCCAGGTTGACTGTTTGGATCTGGAGGGATAGAAAATCGATTGGCATCAGTCATGTTCATGCAGCATACATAATATCACATGTATGCATCACTGATAATACATACAATCTTCAGTGGATAAACAACACAAGGTAGCCGTAAAGGTGAAGAAGACAAAACTGCAGAGAGGGAATTATACGTTCTCATGATTTTTATATGTTTCACTTTATTTCCATACCTAGATTAGCTAAAGTGTGGTAGGCATCCCCAGATATTTTTTTAAGGGGGAAGGTTGTTGATTGATAAAATTGAGATTTTACAAATGAATGGCATATGCATCGATCATGAAGCATAACATTTGGAAAATAGGGGAAACCATTTTGATAACCTGTACTCTCACATTAAGCATTCATTTAATCGCAGCAGAAGATCCACAATTTTGAAGGGGGAGGGGGGGGGGCGGAAAAAGATATCTGGTGAGCAAGAAGATAGGTGAGAAAAAATAGTAATGGGGCAGTAGCATATTGTATTGGAGAAAATTAAGAACCTTTACGAAGCTACATGTAGAAATTCATCAATCATATTGGAGAAAGCATGGATTTTACAAACTGTGTCATTATCAGTGTATCCTCAGGCACTGAAAATGTGATTGTACCAAAACATCGTTCAAAACTACGAGAGCACAAAAATATGACAACTACTAAAAATTATTTTAAAACAGAAACATAAATTGGAAAAAGAATTCAATAGTCGTCCAGGAAATGCCACAGAAATAGTGATTTTCGAGGAGTTACTTGGTATATTTTATTGAAAGGGGCATGCTGCACATATCTAATCACTATGCTCGAATCCATTGTTATACTGCTTTTCACGGTAGAGGGCAGGAGAGTGGATTGTAGCCTTGTTATCAAAATAAACAATATATGTGCACGTACCGCGTAGCGGGCCCATACATTCCGATAAAAATGTACCTATACTTCTCTGGATAACTATTGGTTTCTTTGTTGAAGTTATGTATGGTAATTTGGAGTAGCAGGGGCGGATCCAGCTTTTTATAAAGGGGGGGTTGGGGTGGTATGCGAGGGAGCGTAGCGACCGAGTCCAAGCGAGCGGAGCGAGCGAGGGGGGAGGGTGTGGGAGGGGGGTGTCCCCCCTCCCACAGTAGGGAAATTTTTTGAAAATCTGTGTGTGAAAATGGCGTTTTCTTGCGATAAGATTTAAAAAAATGGTCCCCGGATTTTTTTTTGGGGGGGTTGCAACCCCCCCAACCCCCCCCCCCCCTAGATCCGCCACTGAGTAGTTGTTGTCTTTCCAATTGTGCTCTCGTAGTTTTGAATAGTTCCTTGGTCAGATCGCGTATATTTGTATGAGTTTGTTCCGGCATGCATTACAGCTATTACGGTGATGAAGTGTACTACAAATTCCTTCCGTGGCTAGTACGAATTTGCCATACAACAACGATTAGTATTGAATCTTGTTGTGATAACTGGGTAATTATCAGCTCTTTAATAAAAGAAGCATGCCGTGTTTAGAACAAGAGAAAAATATTTATTTTGTCTTGAATAATATTCTGAGAGTATACATATGTTTAAATATGTCGATGATCTAACCCTAGTTGAGTGTCGTAAAACAAACCAAATTTCAAACATGCAAGAAGCTGTAGAATGTCTATCTTTGTGGGCTGATATTAATAAAATACAATTGAATCCTACAAAGTGTATTAAAATGGACATTTGTTTTTCAAGAGTACCAGTCAATCAGTCTTCCATTATTCTCGAAAATTGTGTTCTTTCGACTTGAAGTGGGAAGCCCATGTCAGAGATATTGAAAAAAGAGCGAATGCGAAACTATATATGCTCCGTTCTTTGGGGAAGTTCGGTCTTTCACATGAAGATCTGATTACTATTTGTATTGGCTATATTCGCCCAATCCTTGAATATGCTACTCAAGTTTGGAGCGGTGGTCTCACTAGTGCAAAAAAACAACGCATAGAAAGATTACAAAAACGTGCATTGAGGATTATCTTTGGAAAGGATTATCATAGTTACGCAAACGCTCTTACTAAATCGAAATTACAAACACTGGAAAGTCGTCGAAATGACTTATGTTTTACCTTCTTTAAAAAAACTCTTTCATGCACAGACCAGTTCAAACAATTTATACCCCAAAGAGCACACAATAGAACTTTGCGAAGAACTAACAAGATCCCTGAACCCAGGTGCAAAACTAAACGTATGCAGAATAGCCCAATCCCAGATTTGATCCGTTTGTATAACAAAAGTTTTGTATGATTGTATTTAATATACTCTGAAACAAATTACAATTTCATATTTCTTAGTATATAATTAATTCATAAATTTGAGGTCTGATTTTTGTTTACCAAGCTAGTCAATGTATTTTTTATGACATGAAGAATGCGATGCATATCTATATCTATATCTATATTTATATTTTAATATCTCTAATGTTCACCTTATAATATTCATATTTGTCTTGCAATGTATCTTTGTATTTTATCAACATGTACATAATTGTTTTCCCTCTCTGTCCATCTGTTCCCTTTCTCCCCCCTCTCTCTCTTTCTCTCTCTCTTTCTCTTTTTCTCTCTCTCTCTTTCTTTCTCTCTCTCCTGCTTTCCCATCTCTCTTTCTTTTTTTACTCAAATTTTTAAATTGAAATATTGTATAAGATTAATGGTATATAGTATATACATGCTCTTCATAATTATGTAGATTGTAGTGTGACATCTTGAAATGTATACTTGCTTTTTTCCAGCAATTTACTCATGTGCAATTCAGTTACTTTTTACTGTGATATCACTTGAAATGTATAATTGTCTTAACCATCAATGTTTTATTCATGCACAATTCAGTTACTTGTAACTGCGATACATGGAAATGAATCAATAAACACCATTTATCTATCTATCTATCTATTATTATTATTTTTTAGAAAGCCGTTTTATAATTCCAACATTAATGTTTATTAGCCTGATTTATTAATTCTGCATGAATCAAAATGGCGGCTCGCATGTTCTCTTTCTATTTTTGCCCAGTTTTTTAACTTTCAGAGGCATGATAATGGTACTAGACATTACCAAACATGGATGAGAAACAACTTCATATGAGATATTCCGATATCCACCAAGGTATGCATGTATATTTAAAGGTATTTTGCTTCTATAATTAGTCAAATTTAAGCAATAGGAACATTTAGATACAACAACGGGACTAAATCTAGCACTTTTTAGACGGTGACTTTTTTAATCTATAAGTTTCAAATTTGAGCGGGTTCCCGAATTAAAAATATACCCAAAATTCCCAGCCCTATATAGCCCGTGTAAAAGTAGCCAGAAAATTGATGACATAACATGTATATGTAGGCCAACTTCTTACCTGGAATCTCAGAACAAAGAAAAAGAATAATATGTCAACAAATAATTCACATGTCCTCAGTTTTGCAGTGCATTTGTCATTTCATTGAGGAAATGATGCAGTTATTCGAACAGTACGTAGAACATTGTATAGGGGAAAATTAATTTCAAATCTTTCATATGAAACTAGAAATTCATCAAATTAGTGAAAGCAAATAGATTTACAAATGTCAGCGTTATTAGTTAGTGTAAGACACACTCCTGAATACATATTGGATACAATCAAGATAATGTTTTGCTTGTACTTCACTAGTACTAGCCCATCTACTGTTTTTTTTTTTCTTCACCTGATTTGTGAAATAACAATTTTACACTCATGGAAAAGTATATAGAATATTTACAACAATTTGTTTGTATTCCTTTCACACAACTTCAGGTTTAAAAAAAAAAAAAAATATTTGCATCTTTTGTTTTTCTGCA